>LPNX011001810.1:19698-224696 GCA_001517045.1 Pseudotsuga menziesii | reverse complement strand
ATTTTATCTTTAAAGAAGTCACATTTTCTAAATTTCGCAAAAATTTGATGCTCTCGTAACTCTTGCAAGACAATTTTTAAGTGTTATTTATGTTCTTCTTTAGATTTTGAATAAATTAATATTTCATCAATAAATACGACCACAAATTTATCCAGATAATTGTGCATTACATTATTCATTAGACACATAAAAATAGCTGGAGTGTTAGTAAGCCCGAAAGGCATAATGACAAACTCGTAATGTCCATATCGAGTTCTAAATGCTGTTTTAAATATGTCTTCATCTTTAATTCGGACCTGGTGATATCCAGACTATAAATCAATATTTGAAAACACCATGGCTCCACGTAGCTGATCAAATAGATCATGTATGCGAGGTAATGGGTATATGTTTTTGATAGTCATTTTATTTAATTGGCGATAATCTATGCATAGTCGTAGAGTTCCATCCTTCTTCATAACAAAGATGACAGGTGTGCCCTAGGGAGACACATTGGGTCTAATATAATTATTATCAACAAGTTCTTTTAACTGTGACTTGAGTTCATTTAATTCGAGTATATTCATCCAATAAGGGGCTTTTGAGCTGGGCACTACACTAGGTACCAGCTCAATAGTAAAATATAATTCCTATTTCGGAGGCAGTCCCAAAATTTCTTTAAAAAATACATCTGAATATTTGTTTAGAATCGGTATATCTTCCAATTTTAATTTATCTATGTTGTTCATGTTTTCTTCATCGATTATTGTTACTGTATAAGCCTTACAGCCTTTCCTGACAACTCTCTTAAGTTGCAGAGCGGAGATCTTCCTTACGGTTGTTTTCCTAGGGATTCCCTTTACACTTATTAACTTTCCATCGTTATTTATGCAAGTAAAGGTTTTATTGAAGCAATTCAAGACCACCCTATGCTGCTCTAGCCAATCCATACCAATTAATATATCATATGAACCTAAAGGTAATACATTGAGCTTAACAAAAGTTTCAAATTAATCCATAGTTACTGAACAATTCTTTACAAAGCTAATTACCTTTCTATTTGCACTAGTAGCTAACTGAACTAACCAAGAACTTGCAAACTTTTCAATTGAAAGTTTACACTTTTCTACCAAATTAGGAGAAATATAGCTTAAACTAGCTCCTGGATCAATTAAAATAGATATAGGTATTTGATCTATATTACCTTCCACTTCCACCATGGAAGTTTGATAGTCTACTTGTCGATTCTCTAATGCTGCATTGATATTGGGCATTGTCCTCGCTAGATCACCAACAGTCATCTCCTCCTGTATTGTGTGTATGTTGCTAACAATCTTCTTCCGATTGGGAAGACTAATGCATAGTGCGGACCATTGCATGCCCAACACTTTATGGGTTCCTTTAATTCAAAGTTCTTTTTATAGTTACTGTGGTTGGTAGCAGATTCTTTATTCCTTTGATTATTCTGATTGGTCTATGAATTACTTTTATTCCCTTGGAAATTCTTACTAGGAAAATTTCTGGTGTTATTATTTGTAGAATTTCGATTAGGTACAAACTCTTTCTTCTTTTGTTCATAGTTATTATTCCTTTTGGCCTTCTAGTTGGCCATACTCTCCTTTTTACATTTCTATTCATAACAAAAATTTGCTTTTCTCATTGCTTCTTCTAGAGTTTTCAGATTGTCATACTCAATCCTGTCCTTCATATGATAAGGTAAACAATTGAGATACCGTTGTACCTTAGGTTTCTAGTCCACAATGTATGGCACATACCTGAGCAGACTTAGAAATTTACTATTCAGTTCTTTCATATTCATTGTACCCAGTTTTAACTCGTAGAATTCCTTAGCCCTTTCTTCATAGTACTGTTCAGATAAGTCCTGCCACCATATATCAGCTTTTCCTGTAATATTATAAATAGTCATCCTGGCCTTCAGTTGATTAGAATAGTTATAAATTTGGAAGTATTTCTTCATCCTGGATAGCCAGGATTCTACTTCTTCCCCCTTCTCAGTTTCTCCATTAAATGTTGGTGGCTTTATCTTCTTGAACTCCCTAGAGATTTCTTCATAAGGTTTATATTTTCTTTTCCTAGTATGGTAGTTATATTCACTACTTTCACTAGTATAATGAGAGTTTTGTTTACAAACTCAGTTCTTTTACCCTTTCGCTCAGTATGAAATCTTTCTATTAAGATCTGATTTAGCTCCTCTTGAGCTCTTAGAATCCTCTCATTTTATTTCTTAACTAATTCCATCTATGATTTTAATTCTTTAACTGTTTGTAGTAGTTCAGAAGAATTATTGGTTATATCTTCTTGCATAGGTTCTTTTTGAATATTATCTCATTTACTGTAAGGATATTCCTCATCCACATATTCTTCCAATCTATCCATACTTGTCATTAACTCAGAAACAAATTTCTCTGTGTGTATCATTCAAAGAAAACGACATCAGAATAATTATTTAAATTTAATGTTCCAGATAAGCAAGTTGAGCTTAATTAAGGCCTAGTGTTTGAACCTTGTGCTCTGATACCACATGTAATAACCCAAAAGTTCGTAAAAATTTAATTTTTTTTAAAGTGACATAAAATGTGTTGCAGCTAATTAATTGCTAATGGTTAGCAGAAATTGAAACAGTTTATAAATGAACATGGGATTGTTTCTTTAAAAGAACCTGTAAACTAACGGATGTGATCTTAAACACCTGTGTTAGTACTATTAATGACTTAACAACTTTAGTTCTAAGAAAGTTAGAGAAGGACTTGCATTTTGCTGCTGCTAGATATACTGATGATTAACTTTTGTCAAGTAGGTAAGAATTCTTGTATGAGATCGAGGCTTACTTAGTGTTCTGCTAACTCAATTGGACTGCTGGTTCCTTACAGGTTTAGCAGGTAAGCGTAAGATCCAGTAGGTGTTATTTAAAATTACGTCGAGAAACTACTTCCCTAGCATGATTAAGATGCTAGTTTTAGAAAAGGTTTAAATATGCTGCATGTCTTCAAGGAGGTAATGTCAATTCTTTTTCCGTTGTTACAAAGCCATAGTTGTATTTATAACTAACACCATAATGAATTTATATCAAAAACATAAACAAGGGTTTAAACTGCAAGAGAAAGTACTTACCAAATTTCCTTCAATCGTATGAAGATTATTCTCTAAAAATATAAAGAACATGGTTTTATTTTCTTGTGTTTACAGTACTGGTTATTTATAAATTTCCATAGAGAGAATAGAGCTCATGGTTTGAGCTTAAGTTCACTTCAAACTATTTAGTGATCTTGTAGCTATTCTCACTTCAAGACTCAATAGACCTTCTTCTCTTAAAGCATGATCAAGTTACCTATGTTTTTTAATTATAATTTTAACAATGGGTTGTTAGAATTTTATCTGGAATTCTTCAACATTTTTAGTCTTCAGTTTCTTGAAGACTCTTTCAACAAAACCGCATAAAGGCTATGTTTTCAGAAGTTTAAGGCTTTTCTTTTACTATGGTCATAAATTATAATATAACCATCTCATAACTCTTTTACTATTTCTAATATTACACCATCTATTTGAATTGTTTGAAAACATGAATATATTCTAGGATAACAAGAATATCCAAGTTTTAACCTAAGGTAGAATACCTAAGTATCAAACCACTATGTTGAAATCAAATGATGGAAATCATATGTTGTATAGTTTGAAATGATTGTTGGTTTTGAATAATGCAAATGTTTGATTGTAGCACTGACTATAGATCCCGACCAACGCTTGAAGAAATATTTGGATGGACACGTGGATAGGTTACATTCACTCAAGGGTTGACTTAAAAACTTGAAACCCTACTCATTTATTTGCTTTGTGTAGAGAGAGTTCCTCCTTTGTGTTGGTTGAGCTGAGAGATTGTGGCCACTAGAGGCATGTAACCACCCTCAAAAATTTGGCATTGCATCTGCAAATTCTATGCTGTGACTATTGGGAGAATTCATTAATGGTTTAAGTATTTTTAAGTGTTGAATAGTTATAGGGAGAGCGTGTATTGGCTTTTCTTTGTGGCTCGAAGGTTGTGCTTTCCTTTAACCTGCAATTTTCACTCATAGCTTCTGCCTTCATTTGGTTGAGTTGATTTCCTTATGTTTCCTTTACAGAGGTGCCTTCACATCTTCTTGCCTTTCGGCATGGTGCCAAATGTGACCTGGTGTGGCCATCTCTCCTCAACTTCAACTCCAAGTTTCAACAGGTAAATACTTACTCTAAAATCGAGTTTAAATTTGTTTTCTTACAAGGGATTTTACAATTTTTATGCAAACAAAGTTTTTATAATGATACGTTTTGATTCTTCCAGATCTTTTCTCCCAGTTCCAACATTGTAGGTGAAAGCAAGCTCACCCTTCAGTTTTTACATGAGCATCTGATTGGTAAGCCCCAGTTGCAACGAGGGTTTCTTCCTACATGACGTTGTGGTTGTTGGAAGTTGATTCTTATGGTTTAAATGGCATGGCCTTGGTTATCTATTAGCTTAAGTTTCAAAGCTTGTTTGTTAATGCAAAAGTTTTAGAAACCCTTAAAGGGTACTTCCTGCAGAGGTGAAGAAGGCTCTGGTAGCCATGATGGAAAATTGGTTTTTGTTTTGTGTTTTCTGCCTTACATCCTAAACAATATAATTTTTTTTTTTAAAACAATAGAGCTCAGCTCTAAACTCAATGAGGCTGTCAATCTCTATCTAGTTTATTTTAGTTTTTATAATAGATTCTGGAAGTGAGACAAGACTGTGAAACAGTCGGGATTTGTAAATGATTTAAGTTTTTTACCTATCAGTAAAAAAATGGTTACTGTTATATATATATATATATATTGCATAGTTCAGTGTTGTTTACAGGCCCGAGCCTCAAACTTCTGTTCTAAAGGATGTAATCTATATCTTCTTAATTGACTCTTTTTTTAATAAGTTGTTTATGTAATATTTTAAATTATTACCCTGTATTTATAAATATTTCCAGTGCATAGTTTATGGGAAAATTTACTGTATTTAAAGTTAATATTTTACTCTATTTTTGTTTTAAAGGAGTGAATTATTAAGTTTACCCTACAGTTCGGAAACAAGGAAACATTCAAAGCTCTATTTTAACTATTTTCTTTTAATAAATTTCACAACTGTTTAATTTTATAAAGGAAATTTTTAGGGTAAATTCTACATAACTTGAAAATGGGTTATGTTTATCTTTCAATGACTTATGTGGTTCTAATTAGGTTACAGTAGAATCCTTCTGTCTTAGAACAGAGACACATAGTGTCTGGAAATCAAATGTTATAAATAATGTTTTGAAAACTATCTTTACCTAGCTCCTAGATGATAGCCTGTTTACTATACCTATGTTTATTTATTCAACTTGTAATTTCTATGTTTTATAAAGAGTACTAATATTAGAATAGTTCTATAAATAATATGATTACTAAAATTTTTTACATTCCTATCTTTTAGTTTTTATCTGAAGTAAATACATTTAATGCAGACATTATTTACTACTTGTTTACAGTAGAAATCATAAGCAAACTAAAGTAAAATGTAGTTACAATTTTCATTCAAGTGAAAAGAATCATCATATTCACCTAAACACCCAGCTGTACTAGAGTACTTCCTGAGCCAGGCATGGAAAAATACAGTATGGAATTCTAATTCTATCTGTTACTCATTTTACATATTTATTACTATTTCTAACATAATCTGTAAATTACCAAGTCTAACATTACACAGTTACTCCTTTCTTCACAAACCCTAATTAAATACTAACATGCCTCTATTTAAAAACTAGTAAACTTTTTACTAAAGACAGTAAATAAATATAATAACATAAATACAAATAGAACCTATCAATGATAAGATGACAACAGCTTAAGGAGGCTGTTCCTCCCAACCTATTCCTAGAGAATGCTCAGATAGCGCTTCCTCAGGACCCCCGAGGTTGTTCCTGGTCCTCTTGGTAGAGTACTGGGTGGAGAATATAACCTTAAGACCTTTTGTCACCTGACTAGTCCAATTACCTCAGTAATTCAAATCTACTCACAACAGTAAGAACTTCAGCCTAATATCTGCAATAAGTTCAGCCTCAACAGTTAACCCCTCAAACTCACTTCAGTAATGCCCTCCATTGAATTTCTCTTGAGTAAATTCATTCACCCTGAATGATCACCTCTAGAATGAGCAGCCTCAACTATCTTCAATGGGAAATTTTATAGAGATTCATAGGTCTTTTAGGTCAGTTTTCATTTAATGAGCCACCTGCTCCAATTCCACTTTCTTGGGGAATCATGACTACAAATATAGGGATATTTCCACCTACAGCAGTTGGAAGTAGTTTTAGGATAATGCCACTTATCAGTGTACTCTCCACCCTATCTCCTCCACCAAGTGACCAGTAAACACTCTTTTAACAACTTCCCTAAGCTGTTGTCTCATCATTTATTTATTTATAAATAAAATATTCTGAAATACATTAATTATTCTTGACCCCACTAGGTCCTCAATTACAAACTTAGAATAAAATATAACACAATGTTCCTCAAATAACATTAAATTGTTTTTGTAATTTGGGGCATTTGACATACACGCGCCCTTAAATTATAACATTGTCCTCGATGTTATTTATTCCTTGTCCTCAGAGTTCCCCTGAAATAGAATTGGATATGCAACCCGCATATGACTTTC
This sequence comes from Pseudotsuga menziesii, assembly GCA_001517045.1. Taxonomy (NCBI): domain Eukaryota; kingdom Viridiplantae; phylum Streptophyta; class Pinopsida; order Pinales; family Pinaceae; genus Pseudotsuga; species Pseudotsuga menziesii. Next base: position 218,020 of record LPNX011001810.1, on the reverse strand, counting down.
CAATTCCCAAGTGGCTTCCTCTGGACTAAGGTGCTTCCATTGCACCTTCACCTCACCAATGGTGTGGTTACAAAGCGAGATTTCCCTCTGCTCGAGGATACAATCCCTTCGACTAGAAAATCTCCTTCGGGTTCCACCTGCACATCATTCCAATTAATAACATGAGTAGCATCATGTACATATTTTTTTAATACAAAAATGTGAAAAACATTGTGAACTCTTAAATTTGGTGGTAGAGCTAATTGATACGCTACCTGTCCGATCCTGGACAGTATTTCAAAAGGACCACAATATCGAGGTGCTAACTTGGCATAGCTACCCAGCCTCAGAGAAATCTTTTTGGGTCTCACCTTAATGAAAACACGTTCTCCTACCTGGAACTCCTTTGGAGTTCGTTTAAGGTCTGCTTGACTTTTCTGTTGATCTTGTGCAATTTTCAAATTACTTTGTACCTATTTTACAATTAATTCCATTTCCTTCAATAATTTAGGTCCTAATACTAACCTATCCACTGGATTACTCCAAGAGATGGGGGTATTGCATTTCCTTCCGTACAGAATTTTTAAAGGACTATACCTAGCTAAATCTTGATAATGATTATTGTAAGCAAATTCTACCAGGTGTAAATAATCTTCCCATTTACCTGGCTGCTCTTTTACACACATTCTGAGTAAATCCTCCAATACCTAATTTACTCTTCAGTATGTCCATCAGTTTGAGGATGGAAAGAGGTACTAAAGTTTAATGTAGTATTTAATCCTTTAAACAAAGATCTCCAAAAATTACCTGTAAATTTGGGGTCTCGGTCTGAAATTATCACCTTCGGTATTCCATGCAACCAAAAAAATTGTTTTAAGAAAATATCAGCAATATTTGTAGCTTTATAAGTAGTTTTTATAGGTATAAAATGGGATGCCTTACTCAATTTATCAACCGCTAGCATTATTGAGTCATTTAAGTTCTGATTTTTAGGTAATCCAGTAACAAAATCAAGGCTAATTATCTCCATTTCCAGCTAGGGATAGGCAATGGCTGAAGTAGCCTAGTTGGATGCTGATTTTCTATTTTTAATTGCTAACATTCAAATCATCTAGCAATATATTTCGCCATTTCATTTTTCATAAAAAGAGGTGTCCACAGGGCCAACATAGATACAAATCTCATAAAAACAGCTGTCCATGCTTATCTCTCAAATGGGCATCTAAATGTAGTTTAAAATTCCAATTCTAAGAAAGTCGACAAAAGTGCATATTTTCAACCTTGGTTTGAACAATACTTAACGAGAGCCAAAATAGCGCCAAATCTCTTAAAAATAGGTGTCCACGCTTATCTCTGAAATGGGTACCTAAATTTACTAACAAATCTCCATTTCGAGAAAGTTGACAAAAGTGAATCTTTTAACCCTTGGATTGACCAAGCTTGAACGAGGGCCAAAATAGCTCCAAATCTCATAAAAATAGGTGTCCATGCCTATCTCTCAATTGGGAATCTAAATCTACTTTAAAATTTCAATTCCTTTAAAGTCGACAAAAGTGCATTTTTCAATCTTGGTTTGACCAACCTTGAACGAGGACCAAAATAGCTCCAAACCTCATAAAAATAGGTGTCCATTCTTATCTCTCAAATGGATATCTAAATCTAGTTTAAAATTTCAATTCCGAGTAAGTCGAGAAAAGTGCATATATTCAACCTTGCTTTGCCCAACCTTGAACGAGGACCAAAATAGCTCCAAATCTCGTAAAAATTGGTGTTCATGCTTATCTCTCAAATGTGTATCTAAATACATTTTCAAACTTTAATTCCGAGAAAGTCAACAAAAAACATCTTTTAAACCTTGGTTTGACCAACCTTGAATAAGGGCCCAAATAGCTCCAAATCTCATAAAAATAGGCGTCCATGCTTATCTCTTAAATGGGTACCTAAATCCACTTTCAAATTTCAGTTTCAAGAAAGTCGACAAATGGGGATATTTTCAACTTTGGTTTTACCAACCCTGTACGAGGGCCAGAACCGATCCAAATTTCATAAAAATAGGTGTCCATGCTTATCTCTCAAATGGGTACCTAAATGCACTTTCAAAATTCAATTCCGTGAAAGTCAACAAAAGTACATATTTTCAAACTTGGTCTGATAAACCTTGAACGAGGGCCAAAATAGTCCAAATCTCATAAAAACAAGTGTCCATGCTTATATCTCAAATGGGTACCTAAATAACCTTTGAAAACTCAATTCCAAGAAAATCGACAAAAGTGCATATTTTAAACCTTGGTTTGACCAACCTTGAACGATGGCCAAAATAGCACCAAATCTCAAAAAAATATGTGTCCATGCTTATTTGTCAAAACGGTTCCCAAATCCACTTTAAAATTTCAATTCCGAGAAAGTTGACAAAAGTGGATATTTTCAACCTTGATTTTACCAACCTTGAAAGAGCTCTAAAATAGTCCCAAATCTTATAAAAATAGGTTTCGATGTTTATCTCTCAAATGAGTAACTAAATCCACTTTCAAATTTCAATTCCGAGAAAGTTGAAAAAAGTGCATATTTTCCAGCTTGATTTGACCAACCTTGAATGAGGGCCAAAATGGCTCCAAATCTCATAAAAATAGGTGTCCGTGCTTATCTCTCAAATGGGTAGCTAAATCTACTTTGAAATTTCAATCCCAAGAAAGTCGACAGAAGTGCATATTTTCAACCTTGGTTTCACCAACCATGAAATGAGGACCAAAATAGCTCCAAATATCATAAAAATAGGTGTGCATGCTTATCTCTCAAATAAATTCCTAAATCCACTTTTAAAACTCAATTCTGAGAAAGTCACCAAAAGTACATATTTTCAACCTTTTTTTGACCAACCTTGAACAAGGGAGAAAATAACTCCAAATCTCATAAAAATAGGTGTCTATGCTTATCTCTCAAATGTGTATCTAAATATACTTTAAAATTTCAATTCAGAGAAAGTTGGAAAAAGTGCATATTTTTAACTCCAAATCTCATAAAAATAGGCTTGCATTCTTATTTCTCAAATAGCTACCTAAATCCACTTTCAAAACACAATTCTGAGAAAGTTGACAAAACTACATATTTTCAACCTTTGTCTGACCAACCTTGAACGAGGGCCAAAATAGCTCCAAATCTCATAAAAATAGATGTTCATGCTTATCTCTCAAATGGGCACCTAAATCCCCTTTAAAAAATCAATTCCGAGAAACTCGAGAAAAGTGCATCTTTTCAACCTTGGTTTGTATAACCTTGAACAAGTGCCAAAAATAGCTCCAAACCTCATAAAACTAGGTGTCCATGGTTATCTCTCAAATCGGTATCTAAATTTGCTTTAAAATTTCAATTCTAAGAAAGTCGACAAAAGTGCATATTTTCAACCTTGGTTTAACAAACCTTGAACGAGGGCCAGAATAGCTCAAAATCTCATAAAAATAGGTGTGCATGCTTATCTCTCAAATGGGTACCTAAATCCACATTCAAAACTCAATTCTAATAAGTCGAGAAAAATGCATATTTCAACCTTGGTTTGACCAACCTTGATCGAGGGCCAAAATCGCTACAAGTCTTTTAAAAATAGGTGTCCATGCTTGTCTCTCAAAAGGGTACCTAAATCCACTTTCAAAACACAATTTCGAGAAAGTCGACAAAACTGCATCTTTTCAACCTTGGTTTCACCAACCTTGAATGAAGGCCAAAATAACTCCAAATCTCATAAAAATAGGTGTTAATGCATATCTCTCAAATGGGTACCTAAATCCAATTTCAAATTTAAAGTCTGAGGAAGTCAACAAAAGTGGATATTTTCAACCTTGGTTTGACCAACCTTAAACGAGGGCCAAAATAGCTCCAAATCTCATACAAATAGGTGTCCATGCTTATCTTTCAAATGGATACCTAAATCCACTTTCAACACTCAATTTCGAGAAAGTCGACAAAAGTGCATCTTTTTAACCCTGGTTTGACCAACCTTGAATGAGGGCCAAAATAGCTACAAATCTCAGAAAAATAGGTGTCCATGCTTTATCTCTCAAATGGGTATCTAAATCTACTTAAAATTTTAAATTCCGTGAAAGTAGAGAAAAGTGCATATTTTCAAGCTTGGTTTGACCAACCTTAAATGAGGGCCAAAATATCTCCAAATCAGATAAAAATAGGTGTCCATGCTGATGTCTCAAATGGATACCTAAATCCACTTTCAAAACTCAATTCCAAGAAAGTCGACAAAAGTGTATATTTTCAAACTTGGTTTGACCAACCTTGAAGGAGGGAAAAAATAGCTCCAAATCTCATAAAAATAGGTGTCCATGCTTATCTCTCAAATGGGAACCTAAATCCATATTGAAAGCTCAATTCCGATAAAGTTAACAAAAGTGCATATTTTCAACTTTGGTTGACCAAGCTTGAACGCGGGCCAAAATAGTTCCAAATTTCTTAAGAATAGGTCTCCATGCTTATCTCTCAAATGGGTATCTAAATCAAATTTAAAATTTCAATTCCGAGAAAGTTGGCAAAAGTTCATATTTTCAACCTTAGCATGACCAACCTTGAACGATGGCCAAAATAGTTCCAAATCTCATAAAAATAGGTTTCCATGCTTATCTCTCAAATGGGTATCTAAATCCATTTTCAAAACTCAATTCCGAAAAATTCGACAAAAGTGAATATTTTCAACCTTTGTTTGACCAACCTTGAATGACAGCAAAATAGGTCCAAATCTCATAATAATAGGTTTCCCAGCTTATCTCTCAAATGGGTACCTAAATCCACTTTCAAAACTCGATTATGAGAAAGTCGACAAAAGTGCATTTTTTCAACCTTAGTTTGACCAACCTTGAACGAGGGCCAAAATAGCTCCAAATCTCATAAAATTAGGTGTCCATGCTTTTCTCTAAAATGGGTACCTAAATCCACTTTTAAAACACAATTCCAAGAAAGTTGACAATAGTGGATCTTTTCAACCTTGGATTGACCAACCTTGAACCAGGGCCAAAATAGCTCCAAATATCATAAAAATAGGTATACATGCTTATCTCTCAAATGGTAATCTAAATCAATTTTAAAATTTCAATTCCAAGAAAGTCGACAAAAGTGCATATTCTCAACCTTGGTTTGACCAACCTTGAACCAGGGCCAGAATAGATCCAAATCCCACAAAAATAGGTGTCCATGCTCATCTCTCAAATGGGAAAATAAATCCGCTTTGAAAACTCAATAAAAATACTCCAAATACTCCAAATATCATAAAAATAGTTGTCAATGGTTATCTCTGACTTTGGTACCTGAATCCCCTTTCATAACTCAATTCTGAGAAAGTCGGCAAAAGTGCATATTTTCGACCTTGGTTTGACAAACCTTGAACAAGGGCCAAAATAGCTCCAAATGTCATAAAAATACGTGCCCATGCTTATCTCTCAAATGGGTACCTAAATCCGCTTTCAATACTCAATTTCAAGAAAGTCGACAAAAGTGGATCTTTTGAACCTTGGTTTGAAAAACCTTGAACGAGGGCCAAAATAGCTCCAAATCTCATAAAAATAGGTATTCATGTTTGTGTATCAAATGGGTATCTAAATTTACTTTCAAATTTAAATTCCTAGAAAGTCAACAAAAGTACATATTTTCAACCTTGATTTGATCAACCTTGAACGATGTCCAAATTAACTCCAAATCTAATCAAAATAGGTGTCCATGCTTATCTCTGAAATGGGTACCTCAATCGGCTTTCAAAACTCAATTACGAGAAAGTCAACAAAAGTGCATATTTTCAACCTTGATTTAACCAACCTTGAATGAGGGCCAAAATAGATCCAAATCTCATAAAAATAGGTTTCCATGCTTATCTCTCAAAAGGGTACCTAAATCCACTTTCAAAACTCGATTCCGAGAAATTAGACAAGAGTGCATCTTTTCACCTTGGTTTGGAGAACCTTGAATCAAGGCCAAAATAGTTCCAGATATCATAAAAATAGGTGTCCATGCTTATCTCTCAAATGGGAATCTAAATCTACTTTACAATTTCAATTCCAAGAAATTCGACAAAAGTGGATTTTTTCAACCTTGGTTTGACCAACCTTGAACGATGGTCAAAATCGCTCCAAATCTCATAAAATTAGGTGTCCATGCTTATCTATTAAATGGGTATCTAAATCTACTTCAAAATTTCATTTCCAAGAAAGTCTACAAAAGTGCAGATATTCAACCTTGGTTTGACGAACCTTGAACGAGGGCCAAAATAGCTCCAAATCTCTTAAAAATTGGTGTTCATGCTTATCTCTCAAATGGATATATAAATCCACTGTCAAAGTTCAATTCTGACTAAGTCAACAAAAGTGCATATTTTCAATCTTGGTTTGGCCAACCTTGAACGGCGGGCAAAATAGTTTCGAATGTCATAAAAACAAGTGTCCATGCTTATCTCTCAAATGGGTACCTAAATCCACTTTCAAATTCCAATTCTGATAAAGTCGACAAAATGGATATTTTAAACCTTGGTTTGACCAACCTTGAACGAGGGACAAAATAAATCCACATGTCATAAAAACAATTGTCCATCCTTACCTCTCAAATGGGTACCTAAATCCACTTTCAGATTTAAATTCTAAGAAAGTCCAGAAAAGTGCATATTTTTAACCTTGCTTTTAACAACCTTGAACGCGTGGCAAAATAGCTCCAAATCACATAAATATAGGTGTCCGTGCTTATCTCTCAAATGGGTACCTAAATCCACATTCAAAACTCAATTCCAAGAAAGTCGACAAAAGTGCATCTCTTCAACCTTGGTTTGACCAACCTTGAAATAGGGCCAAAATAGCTCCAAATATCAGAAAAATAGGTGTGCATGGTTATCTCTCAAATGGTTACCGAAATCTACTTTCAAAACTCAATTATGATCAAGTCGAAAAAGTGCATCTTTTCAACCTTGGTTTGACTAACCTTGAATGAGGTCCAAAATAGCTCCAAATCTCATAAAAATATGTATCCATGCGTATCTCTCCAATGGGTACCTAAATCCACTTTCAAACTCAATTCCGAGAAAGTTGACAAAAGTGCATATTTTCAACCTTGGTTTGACCAACCTTGAAAGATGGCCAAAATATCTCCAAATATCATAAAAATAGGTTTCCATTCTTCACTCTCAAATGGGTACTTAAGTCCACTTTCAAAACTCAATTCCGAGAAAGTCAACAAAAGTGCATCTTTTCAACCTTGGTTTGACCAACCTTGAAAGAGTGCCAAAATAGCTCCAAATCTCATAAAAATACGTATTCATGCTTATCTCTCAAATGGGTACCTAAATCCACTTTCAAATTTAAATTCTAAGAAAGTCCACAAAAGTGCATATTTTCAACCTTGGTTTGAACAACCTTGTACGAGTGGCAAAATAACTCCAAATATCATAAAAATAGGTGTCCATGCTTATCTCTCAAATGGGTACCTAAATCCACATTCAAAACTCAATTATGAGCAAGTCGACAAAAGTGCGTCTCTTCAGCCTTAGTTTGACCAACCTTGAAAGAGGGCCAAAATAGCTCCAAATATAAGAAAAATAGGTGTCCATGCTAATATCTAAAATGGTTACCTAAATCCACTCTCAAAACTCAATTCTATGAATGTCGACAAAAGTGCATCTTTTCAACCTTGAGCAAGGGCCAAAATAGCTCCATATCTCATAAAAATAGGTATCCATGCTTATCTCTCAAATGGGTACCTAAATACACTTTCAAAACTCAATTCTGAGAAAGTCGACAAAAGTGCATATTTTCAACCTTGGTTTGAACAACCTTGAACGAGGGCCAAAATAGCTCCAAATCTCATAAAAAGAAGTGGTTGTGCTTATCTCTCAAATGGTTACCTAAATCCACTTTCAAATTTCAATTCCGAGAAAGTCGACAAAAGTGGATATTTTCAACCTTAGTTTTACGAACCTTGAATGAGGGCCAAAATAGATCCAAATGTCATAAAAATATGTGTCCTTGGTTTGATCAACCTTGAACGAGTGCCAAAATAGCTCCAAACCTCATAAAAAGAGGTGTCCATAATAATCTCGCAAATGGGTACTTAAATCCATTTTCAAATTTCAATTCCGAGAAAGTCGAAAAAAGTGGATATTTTCAACCTTGGTTTGACCAACCTTGAATGAGAGCCAAAATATATCCAAAAGTCATAAAAATAGGTGTCCATGCTTATCTCTCAAATGGGTAGCTAAAACCACTTCCAAATTTAAATTCTATGAAAGTCCGCAAAAGTGCATATTTTCAACCTTGGTTTGAACAACCTTAAATGAGTGCCAAAATAGCTCCAAATCTCATAAAAATAGGTGTCCGTGCTTATGTGTCAAATGGGTACCTAAATCCACTTTCAAAACTCAATTCCGAGAATGTTGAAAAAGTGCATATTTTCAAACTTAGTTTGACCAACCTTGAACGAGGGAAAAAATAACTCCAAATCTCATAAAAATAGGTGTCCATGCTTATCTCTGAAATGGGTATCTAAATTTACTTTAAAATTTCAATTCCTAGAAAGTAAAAAAAAATACATATTATCAACCTTGATTTGATTAGCCTTGAACGAGGTCCAAATTAACTCCAAATCTAATCAAAATAGGTGCCCATGCTTATCTCTCAAATGGGTACCTAAATCCGCTTTCAAAACTCAATTTTGAGAAAGCCGACAAAAGTGCATATTTTCAACCTTGGTTTGACCTACCTTGAATGAGAGCAAAAATAGATCCAAATCTCATAAAAATAGGTTTCCATGCTTATCTCTCAAATGGGTACCTAAATCAACTTTCGAAAATCAATTCCGAGAAAGTCAACAAAAGTGCATCTTTTCACCTTGGTTTGACGAACCTTGAATCAGGGCCAAAATAGCTCCAAGTATCATAAAAATAGGTGTCCATGCTTATCTTTAAAATGGGAATCTAAATCTACTTTAAAATTACAATTCTGAGAAAGTCAACAAAAGTTCATTTTTCAACCTTCGTTTGAGCAACCTTGAACGAGGGCCAAAATAACTCCAAATCTCATAAACATAGGTGTCCATGTTTATCTCTCAAATGAGTTTCTAAATCTACTTTAAAATTTCAATTTTGATAAAGTCAACAAAGGTGCATATATTCAACCTTGGTTTGACCAACCTTGAATGAGAGCCAAAATAGCTCCAAATCTTATAAAAATTGGTGTTCATGCTCATCTCTCAAATCGGTATCTAAATCCAGTTTCAAACTTCAATTACGACAAAGTTGACAAAAGTGTGTCTTTTCAACCTTGGTTTGACCAGCCTTGAACGAGGTCCAAAATAACTCTAAATCTCATAAAAAGAGGCGTCCATGCTTATCTCTCATATGGGTACCTAAATCCACTTTAAAATTTCAATTCTGAGAAAGTCGACAAAATTGGATATTTTCAACCTTGGTTTGACCAACCTTGAACAAGGGCCAAAGTAGATACAAATGTCATAAAAATAGGTGTCCATGCTTATCTCTCAAATGGGTACCTAAATCCACTTTAAAATTTAAATTCTAAGAAAGTCCACAAAAGTGCATATTTTCAACCCTGGTTTGAACAACCTTGTACGCATGCCAAAATAGCTCCAAATCTCATAAAAATAGGTGTCCATGCTTATCTCTCAAATGGGAACCTAAATCCACATTCAAAGCTCCATTCCGAGAAAGTCGACAAAAGTGCATCTCTTCAACCTTAGTTTGACCAACCTTGAAAGAGGGCCAAAATAGCTCCAAATATCAGAAAAATAGTTGTCCATGCTTAGCTCTCAAATGGTTACCTAAATCCACTTTCAAAAGAGGTGTCCATGCTTATCTCTCTTCAAACTTGGTTTTAACAACCTTGAACGAGGGCTAAAATAGCTCCATATCTCATAAAAATAGGTATCCATGCTTATCTCTCAAATGGTTACCTAAATCCACTTTCAAAACTCAACTCCGAGAAAGTCGAAAAAAGTGCATATTTTCAACCTTTTTTGACCAACCTTGAACGAGGGCCAAAATAGCTGAAAATCTCATAAAAATAGGTCTCCATTCTTATCTCTCAAATGGGTACCTAAATCCACTATCATAACTCAATTACGAAAAAGTCGACAAAACTGCATATTTTCAACCCTTGTTTTACGAACCTTGAACGAGGGCCAAAATAGCTCCAAATATCATAAAAATAAGTGTTCATGATTATATCTCAAATGGGTACCTAAATCCACTTCCAAAACTCAATTCCGAGAAAGTCGACAAAATTGCATCTTTTCAACCTTGGTTTGAACAACCTTGAATGAGGGCCAAAATAGCTCCAAATCTCATAAAACTAGGTGTCCATGGTTATCTCTCAAATGGGTATCTTAATTTGCTTTGAAATTTCAATTCTGAAAAAGTTGAAAAAATGCATATTTTGAACCTTGGTTTGACCAACATTGAACGTGGGCCAGAATAGTTCCAAATCTCATAAAAATAGGTTTCCAGGCTTATCTCTCAAATGGGTACCTAAATCCACTTTCAAAACTCAATTCTGAGAAAGTCAACAAAAGTGCATATTTTCACCCTTGGTTTGACAACGTTCAATGTGGGCAAAAATACTCCAAATCTCATAAAAATAGTTGTCCATGCTTATATCTCAAATCGGTACCTCAATCCACTTTCAAAAGTCAATTCCGAGAAATTCAACAAAAGTGCATATTTTCAACCTTGGTTTTACAAATCTTGAAAAAGGGCCAAAATAGCTCCAAATCTCATAAAAATAGGCGTCCATGCTTATCTCTCAAAAGGGTACCTAAATCCTCTTTCAAAACTCAATTCCGAGAAAGTCAACAAAAATGCATATTTTCAACCTTCGTTTGACCAACCTTCAATGCATGCCAAAATAGCTCCAAATCTCATAAAAATAGATGTCCATGCTTATCTCTCAAATGGGTATCTAAATCCACTTTAAACTTTAAATTCCGAGAAAGTGGAAAGAATTGCATATTTTCAACCTTGGTTTGACCAACCTTGAATGAGGGACAAAATACCTCCAAATATCATAAACATAGGTGTCCATGCTTATCTCTCAAATGGGTACCTAAATCCACTTTCAAAACTGAATTCTGAGAAAGTAAAAAAAAGTGCATCTTTGCAACCTTTGTTCGACCATCCTTGAACAAGGACAAAAATATCTCCAAATCTCATAAAAATAGGTGTCCATGCTTATCTCTGAAATGGGTATCTAAATTTACTTTAAAATTTCAATTCCTAGAAAGTCAACAAAAGTGCATATTTTCAACCTTGATTTGATCAACCTTAAACGCGGTCCAAATTAACTCCAAATCTAATCAAAATAGGTGTCCATGCTTATCTCTCAAATGGGTAACTAAATCCACTTTCAAAACTCAATTATGAGAAAGTCGACAAAAGTGCATATTTTCAACCTTGGTTTGACCAACCTTGAACGAGGGCCAAAATAGCTCCAAATCTCATAAAAATAGGTTTCCATGCTGATCTCTCAAATGGGTACCTAAATCCACTTTGAAAACTCAATTCCGAGAAATTTGACAAAAGTGTATCCTTTCACTTTGGCTTGTTGAACCTTGAATCAAGGCAAAAAGAACTCCAAATATCATCAAAATAGGTGTCCATGCTTATCTCTCAAATGCGTACCTAAATAAACATTCAAACCACAATTCCGAGTAAGTAAAAAAAAGTGCATATTTTCAATGTTGGTTTGACCAACCTTGAATGAGGGCCAAACTAGATTCAAATCTCCTAAAAATAGGTGTCCACGTTTATCTCTAAAATGAGTAACTAAATCCACTTTCAAAACTCAATTCCGAGAAATTCAACAAAAGTGCATCTTTTCAACATTTGTTTGATAAACCTTTAACGAGGGCCAGAATAGCTTCAAATCTAATAAAAATAAGTGTCCATGCTTATCTCTCAATTGGGTATCTAAATCTACTTTAAAATTTCAATTCTAAGAACGTCGATAAAAGTGCATATTTTCAACGTTGGTTTGAACAGCCTTGCACGAGGGACAAAATAGCACCAAATCTCATAAAAATAGGTGTCCATGCTTATCTCTCAAATGGGTACTTAAATCCGCTTTCAAAACACAAATCCTAGAAAGTCTACTAAAGTGCATATTTTTTCAACCTTGGTTTCACCAACCTTGAACGAGGGCCAAAATAGCTCGAAATCCCATAAAAATAGGTGCCCATTCTTAGCTCTTGAATGGGTACCTAAATCCAATTTCAAAACTCAATTCTGAGAAAGTCCACGAAAGTGCATCCTTTCAACCTCGATTTCACCAACCTTGAACAAAGGAAAAAATACATCCAAATCTCATAAAAATAGGTGTCCATGCTTATCTCTCAAATGGGTATCTAAATCTACTTTAAAATTTCAATTCCGAGAAAGTCAATAAAAGTGCATATTTTGAACCTTAGTTGACCAACCTTGAACGAGGGCCAAAATAGCTCCAAATCTCATAAAAATAAGTATCCATGCTTATCTCTCAAATGGATACCTAAATCCACACTAAAAACTCAATTTCGAGAAAATCGACAAAAGTGCATATTTTCAACCTTCATTTGACCAACCTTGAAGGAGGGCCAAAATATCTCCAAATCTGAGAAAAATAGGTCTCCATGCATATCTCTCAAATTGGAACCTCAATCCACTTTCAAAACTCAATTCCGAGAAAGTCGACAAAAGTGGATACATTCTACCTTGGTTTGACCAACCTTGAATGAGGGCCGAAATATCTCCAAATCTCATAAAAATAGGTCTCCATGCTTATCTCTCAAATGGGTACCTAAATCCGCGTTGAAAACACAATTCCGAGAAAGTCGACTAAAGTGCATATTTTTTCAACCTTGGTTTCACCAACCTTGAAGGAGGGCCAAAATAGATCCAAATCTCATAAAAATAGGTGTCCATTCTTATCTCTCAAATGGGTACCTAAATCCACTTTCAAAACTCAATTCCGAGAAAGTCCACAAAAGTGCATCCTTTCAACCTCGGTTTGACCAACGTTGCACAAAGGCCAAAATAGATCCAAATCTCACAAAAATAAGTGTGCATGCCTATCTCTCAAATGGGTATCTAAATCTACTTTAAAATTTCAATTCCGAGAAAGTCGATAAAAGTGCATATTTTGAACCTTGGTTTTACCAACCTTGAATGAGGGACAAAATAGCTCCAAATCTCATAAAAATTGGTGTTCATGCTCATCTCTCAAATGGGTATCTAAATCCACTTTAAAACTTTAATTACAACAAAGTTGACAAAAGTGTGTCTCTTCAACCTTGGTTTGACCAGCCTTGAATGAGTGCCAAAATAGCTCTAAATCTCATAAAAAGAGGTGTCCATGCTTATCTCTCAATTGGTTAACTAAATCCACTTTCAAATTTCAATTCCGAGAAAGTTGACAAAAGTGGATATTTTCAACCTTGGTTTGACCCACCTTGAACGAGGGCTAAAATAGATCCAAATGTCATAAAATTAGGTGTCCATACTTAACTCTCAAATGGGTACCTAAATCCACTTTAAAATTTAAATTCTAAGAAAGTCCACAAAAATGCATATTTTCAACCTTGGTTTGAATAACCTTGTACGAGTGCCAAAATAGATCCAAATCTCATAAAAATAGGTGACCATGCTTATCTCTCAAATGGGTACCTAAATCCACATTCAAAACTCAATTCCAAGAAAGTTTACGAAAGTGCATCTCTTCAACCTTAGTTTGACCAACCTTGAAAGAGGGCCAATATAGCTCCAAATATCAGAAAAATAGGTGTCCATGCTTATATCTCAAATGGTTACCTCAATCCACTCTCAAAACTCAATTCCATGAAAGTCGACAAAAGTGCATCTTTTCAACCTTGGTTTAACCAACCTTGAATGAGGGCCAAAATAGCTCCATATCTCATAAAAATAGGTATCCATGCTTATCTCTTAAATGGGTACCTAAATCCACTTTCAAAACTCAATTCCAAGAAAGTCGACAAAAGTGAATACTTTCTACCTTGGTTTGACCAACCTTGAACAAGGGCCAAAATAGCTCCAAATAAAAGTAAGTATCCATGCTTTCTTCTTAAATGGATACCTAAATCCACACTAAACACTCAATTTCGAGAAAGTCGACAAAAGTGCATATTTTCAACCTTCGTTTGACCAACCTTGAAGGAGTGCCAAAATAGCTCGAAATCTGAGAAAAATAGGTCTCCATGCATATCTCTCAAATCGGTACCTAAATCCACTTTCAAAACTCAATTCCGAGAAAGTCGACAAAAAGTGCATACTTTCTACCTTGGTTTGACCAACTTTGAAGGAGGGCCAAAATAGCTCCAAATCTCATAAAAATAGGTGTCCATTCTTATCTCTCAAATGGGTACCTAAATCCACTTTCAAAACTCAATTCCAAGAAAGTCAACAAAAGTGCATCTTTTCAACCTTGGTTTGAACAACCTTGAACGAGGGCCAAAATAGCTCCAATTCTCATACAACTAGGTGTCCATGGTTATCTCTCAAATCGGTATCTAAATTTTCTTTAAAATTTCAATTTCGAGAAAGTTGAAAAAGTGCATATTTTCAACCTTGGTTTAACCAACCTTGAATGTGGGCCAGAATAGCACCAAATCTCATAAAAATAGGTTCCCTGGCTTATCTCTCAAATGGGTACCTAATACAACTTTCAAAACTCAATTCCGAGAAAGTCGACAAAAGTGCATATTTTCACCCTTGGTTTGAAAACCTTGAACATGGGCCAAAATACTCCAAATCTCATAAAAATAGTTGTCCATGCTTGTATCTCAAATCAGTACCTGAATCTACTTTTAAAAGTCAATTCTGAGAAATTCAACAAAAGTGCATATTTTAAACCTTAGTTTCACCAACCTTCAACAAGGGATAAAATACCTCCAAATCTCATAAAAATAGGTGTCCATGCTTATCTCTCAAATGGGTACCTATATCCACTTTCAAAACTCAATTTCGAGAAAGTCAACAAAAATGCATATTTTCAACCTTGGTTTGACCAACCTTCAATGAGGGCCAAAAATAGCTCCAAATCTCATAAAAATAGGTGTCCATTCTTGTCTCTCAAATGGGTATCTAAATCTACTTTAAACTTTCAATTCCGAGAAAGTCGACAGAAGTGCATATTTTCAACCTTGGTTTGACCAACCTTGAACGAGGGCAAAAATACCTCCAAATATCATAAACATAGGTGTCCATGATTATCTCTGAAATGGGTACCTAAATCCACTTTCAAAACTCAATTTTGAGAAAGTAACAAAAAGTGCATCTCTTCAACCTTAGTTTGACCAACCTTGAACGAGGACCAAAATATCTCCAAATCTCATAAAAATAGGTGTCCATGCTTATCTCTCAAATGGGTACCTAATTTCAATTCCTAGAAAGTCGAAAAAAGTACATATTTTCAACCTTGAACGCGGTCCAAATTAACTCCAAATCTAATCAAAATAGGTGTCCATGCTTATCTCTCAAATGGGTAACTAAATCCTCTTTCAAAACTCAATTATGAGAAAGTCCACAAAACTGCATATTTTCAACCTTGGTTTGACCAACCTTGAACGAGGGCCAAAATAGCTCAAAATATTATAAAAATAGGTATACATACTTATCTCTCAAATGGGTACCTAAATCCACTTTGAAAACTCAATTCCGAGAAAGTTGACAAAAGTGCATCTTTTCAACTTGGTTTGACTAACCTTGAATCAAGGCCAAAATAGATCCAAATATCATAAAAATAGGTGTCCATGCTTATCTCTCGAATGGGTACCTAAATAAAATTTCAAACCACATTTCCAAGAAAGTAAAAACAAGTGCATATTTTCAATGTTCGTTTGACCAACCTTGAATGCGGGCCAAAATAGCTTCAAATCTCATAAAAATAGGTGTCCATGCTTATCTCTCAAATGAGTAACTAAATCCACTTTCAAAACTCAATTCTGAGAAAGTCGACAAAAGTGCATCTTTTCAACGTTGGTTTGATAAACCTTGAATGAGGGCCAAAACAACTTCAAATCTCATAAAAATAGGTGTCCATGGTTATCTCTCAATTGGGTATCTAAATCTACTATAAAATTTCAATTCCGAGAAAGTAGACAAATGTGCATATTTTCAACGTTGGTTTGAACAACCTTGCACGAGGGCCAAAATAGCTCCAAATCTCATAAAAATAGGTGTCCACGCTTATCTCTCAAATGGGTACGTAAATCCGCTTTCAAAATGCAATTCCGAGAAAGTCGACTAAAGTGCATATTTTTTCAACCTTGGTTTCACCAACCTTGAACGAGGGCCAAAATAGCTCCAAATCTCATAAAAATAGGTGTCCATTCTTATCTCTCAAATAGGTACATAAATCCACTTTCAAAACTCAATTCCTAGAAAGTCCACAAAATTGCATCCTTTCAACCTCGGTTTGGCCAACCTTGAATAAAGGCCAAAATAGATACAAATCTCATAAAAAAAGGTGTCCATGCCTATCTCTCAAATGGGTATCTAAATCTACTTTAAAATTTCAATTCCAAGAAAATCGATAAAAGTGCATATTTTGAACCTTGGCTTGAGCAACCTTGAACGAGGGCCAAAGTAGCTGCAAATCTCATAAAAATAAGTATCCATGCTTATCTCTCAAATTGATACCTAAATCCACACTAAAAACTCAATTATGAGAAAGACGACAAAAGTGCATATTTTCAACCTTCATTTGACCAACCTTGAATGAGGGTCAAAATAGCTCCAAATCTCATAAATATAGGTCTCCATGCATATCTCTCAAATCGGTACTTAAATCCACGTTCAAAGCTATATTCCGATAAAGTCGACAAAAGTGCATTCTTTCTACCTTGGTTTGACCAACCTTGAACGAGGGCCAAAATAGCTCCAAATCTCATAAAAATAGGTGTCCATGCTTATCTCTCAAATGGGTACCTAAATCCACTTTAAAATTTCAATTCAGAGAAAGTCAACAAAAGTGGATATTTTCAACCTTGGTTTAACTAACCTTGAATGAGGGCAAAAATAGCTCCAAATCTCATAAAAATAGGTTTCCACGCTTATCTCTCAAATGGGTACCTAAATCCTCTTTCAAAACTAAATTACTAGAAATTCTACAAAAGTGAATATTTTAAACCTTGGTTTGACCAACCTTGAACGAGGGCCAAAATAGCTCCAAATCTCATAAAAGTAAGTGTCCATGCTTATTTCTCAAATCAGTACCTAAATCCACTTTCAAAACTCAATTTCCAAGAAGTCGACAAAATTGCATCTTTTCAACCCTGGTTTGACCAACATTGAATGAGGGCCGGAATAGCTCCAAATCTCATAAAAAATAGGTGTCCATGCTTATCTCTCAAATGGGTACCTAAATCCACTTTCGAAACTAAATTTTGAAAAAGTGCATATTTTCAACCTTGGTTTGATGAACCTCGAACAAGGGTGAAAATATCTCCAAATCTCATAAAATTTGTGTCCATTCTTATCTCTCAAATGGGTATCTAAATCTACTTTAAAATTTCAATTACGAGATACTTGACAAAACTGTATATCTTAAAACTTGGTTTTACCAACCTTCAACGAGGGCCAAAATAGCTTCAAATATCATAAAAATTAGCGTCCATGCATATCTCTCAAATGGGTATGTAAATCTACTTTAAAATTTCAATTATGAGAAAGTCAACAAAACTGTATATTTTCAACCTTGTTTTGACCAACTTTGAACAAGGGCTAAAATAGCTCCAAATCTCATAAATATAGGTGTCCATGCTTATCTCTCAAATGGGTACCAAAATCCATTTTCAAAAATCAATTACGAGAAAGTCGAAAAAAGCATATTTTCATCCATGGTTTGACCAACCTTAAATGAGGGCCAAAATAGCTCCTAATATCATAAAAATAGGTTTCCATGCTTATCTCTCAAATGGGTACCTAAATACACGTCCAAAATTCAATTCCAAGAAAGTCGACAAAAGTGCATCTTTTCAACCTTGGGTTGACCAACCATGAATGAGGGCCAAAAGAGCTCCAAATCTCATAAAAAGAGGTTTCCATGCATATCTCTCAAGTGGGTATCTAAATATACTTTAAAATTTAAATTCCAAGAAAGTTGATAAAAGTGCATAGTTTACACCTTGGTTTGACAAACCTTGGAGGAGGGCCAAATGGTTACCTAAATCCACATTCAAAACTGTATTCTGAGAAAGTCGACAAAAGTGCATATTTTCATCATTGGTTTGACCAACCTTGAACGTGGACCAAAATAACTTCAAATTTTATAAAAATAGGTGTCCATGCTTATCTCTCAAATGAGTACCTAAAACCACTTTCAAACCTCAATTTCAAGAAAGTCGACAGAAGTGGATCTTTTAATCCCTGGTTTGACCAACCTTGAACGAGTTTCAAAATAGCTCCAAATATCATAAAAAAAGGTGTCCATGGTTGTCTCTCAAATGGGTACCTAAATCCACTTTAAAATTTCATTTTTGAGAAAGTCGACAAACTTAGATATTTTACAACTAGGTGTCAACAACCTTGAAAGACTACCAAATTAGCTCCAAATCTCACAAAAATTGGTGTCAATTTTTATATCTCAAATGGGTACCTAAATCTACTTTCAAATTTAAATTCTGAGAAAGTAGACAAAAGTGCATATTTTAAATCTTGGTTTTTGACCAAACTTGCACGAGGACCACAGTAGCTCCATATCTCATAAAATTACGTGTCCATGCTTATCTCTCAAATGGTAACTAAATCCACTTTCAAAACTCATTTCCACTTATCAACGTTGGTTTGTCCAACCTTTAACAAGGGCCAAATCGGCATCTAAATATACTTTAAAATGGGCATCTAAATATACTTTAAAATTTAAATTTTGAGAAAGTCGACAAAAATGCATATTTTCAACCTTGATTTGACCAACCTTAAGCGAGTTCCCAAATTACTCAAAATATCATCAAAATAGGTGGCCATGCTTATCTCTCAAATGGGTACTTAAATACGCTTTCAAAATTCAATTCCGAGAAAGTCAACAAAAGTGCATATTTTCAACCTTAGTTTGACCAACAACCTTAAACAAGGTCCAAAATAGCTCCAAATCTCATAAAAGTAGGTGTCCATGCTTATCTCTCAAATAGGTAACTAAATCCACTTTCAAAACTCAATTTAGAGAAAGTCGACAAAAATAGATATTTTCAACATTTATTTGACCAACCTTGAACAAGGGCCAAAATAGCTCCAAATCTCATTAAAATATGTTTCCATGTTTATCTCTCAAATGGGTATCTAAATCTACTTTAAAATTTCAATTCCAAGAAAGTCCACAAAAGTGCATATTTTCAACCTTGTTTTGACCAACCTTGAGCGAGGGTAAAAATAGCTCCAAATCTCATAAAAATAGATGCACATGCTTATCTCTCAAATGGGTACCTAAATCCACTTTCAAAACTCAATTTCAAGAAAGTCGACAAATGTGCATATTTTCAACCTTGGTTTGACCAACCTTAAATGAGGGCCAAAATAGCTCGAAATCTCATAAAAATAGGTATCAATGCTTATCTCTCAAAGGGTATGTAAATCTACTTTAAAATTTAAATTATGAGAAAATTGACAAAAGTGCATATTTTCAACCTTGGTTTGATCAACCTTGAACGAGGGCCAAAATAGCTCCAAAGCTTATAAAAATAGGTGTTGCTTATCTCTCAAATGGGTACCTAAATCCACTTTCAAAACTCAGCTCCAAGAAAGTCGACAAAAGTGCATATTTTCAACCTTGGTTTTACCAAACTTGAATGAGGGCCAAAATAACTCCAATATCTAAAAAATAGGTGTCCATTCGTATCTCTCAAATGGGTACCTAAATCCACTTTCAAAACTTAATTCTGAGAAAGTTGACAAAAGTGCATCTTTTCAACCTTTGCTTGACCAACCTTTAATGAGGACCAAAATAGCTCCAAATCTACATTAAAATTTCAATTCTCAGAAATTCGACAAAAGTGCCTCTTTTAAACCTTGGTTAGACCAACCTTGAATGAGGGCCAAAATAGCAAAAAATATGACAAAAAGAGGTGTCCATGCTTATCTCTCAAATGTGTACCTAAATCCACTTTCAAAACTCAATGTGGAGAAAGTCGACCAAAGTACTTATTTTGAACCTTGGTTTGACCAAACTTAAACGAGGGACAAAATAGCTCCAAATCTCATAAAAATAGGTGTCCATGCTTATCTCTCAAATGGGTACCTAAATCCACTTTCAAAACTCAATTCCGAGAAAGTCAACAAAAGTGCTTCTTATCAACCATTGTTTGACCAACCTTGAACGAGGGCCAAAACAACCCAAAATCTCATAAAAACAGGTGTCCATGCTTATCATTCAAATGGGTACGTAGATCCACTTTCAAATTTCAATTTTGAGAAAGTCGACAAAAGTGGATATTTTCAACCTTGGATTGACATACCTTGAACTAGGCACAAAATATGTCATTAGAGGAAATTTGGGGTCTAAAATGGGCCTTATAATAAAACGCGCCAACAATAAATTTGTGAGTTGGATTTCAAGAACCAATATAATTTCAATAAAATGAGTCAACCATAATGGTTGAATTGACATATTTGTCATAAAAGAAAACTACTTTTTGTGTTCGTATTTTCAACATATCTCCCTATTTTTTTACTCAAATTATGAGCGGGAGAGCTCGTTGGATGTAGAATTTAATTCTGCATCCAAAGAGTACCCACACTGCATACTTTTCATGGACCCCGCTACCCCAAAAACAAGAAATACCTGAAAAACGTGATGATGATGATGTCATCATCACATTTTTCAGGTATTTCTTGTTTTTGGGGTAGCGGGGTCCATCAAAATTATGCAGTGTGGGTACTCTTTGGATGTCGAATTAAATTTCACATCCAACGAGCTCTCCTGCTCATAATTTGAGTAAAAACATAGGGATATATGTCAAAAATATGAACACAAAAAGTAGTTTTTTTCGTTCTTCCTCCAAAGTTAATAACTATTATTTTATTATTTTCCTTAGGAGGCCCATTTTAGACCTCAAATTTCCTCTAATGCCAAATGTGATGAAAATAGGTGTCCATGGTTATCTCTCAAATGGGTACCTAAATCCACTTTCAAATTTCAATTCTGAGAAAGTTAAAAAAAGTGCATCATTTCAACCTTGGTGTGACCAACCTTGAACGAGGGTCAAAATATCTCCAAATCTCATAAAATTGGTGTCCATGCTTATCTATCAAATGGGTATCTAAATCTAGTTTAAAATTTCAATTCTGAGAAAGTCGATAAAAGTGCATTTTTTCAAACTTGCTTTAACCAACCTTGAACAAGGGAAAAAATAGCTCCAAATCTCATAAAAGGAGGTGTCCATAGTTATGTCTCAAATGGGTACCTAAATCCACGTTCAAAAATCAAATTTGAGAAAGTCAAAAAAATGCATATTTCAACCTTTGTTTGACCAACCTTGAAAGAGGACCAAAATAGGTCCTAATATCATAAAATTAGGTTTCCATGCTTATCTCTCAAATGGGTACCTAAATCCATGTTCAAAATTCAATTCTAAGAAATTCGACCAAAAGTGCATCTTTTCAACCTTGGTTTGACCAACCATGAACGAGGGCCCAAATAGCTCCAAATCTCATAAAAATAGGTCTCCATGCTTATATCTGAAATGGGTATCTAAATCTACTTTAAAATTTCAATTTTGAGAAAGTCAATAAAAGTGCATATTTTCAACCTTGGTCTGACAAACCTTGGACGCGGGCCAAAATAGCCCCAAATCTCATAAAAATAGGTGTCCATGCCTATCTCTCAAATGGATACCTAAATCCACTTTCAAAACTCAATTGCGAGAAAGTCGACAAAAGTGCATATTTTTGGCATTGGTTTGATGAACCTTGAACGAGGGCCAAAATAGCTCCAAATTTTATAAAAATAGGTGTCCATGCTTATCTCTCAAATGGGTACCTAAAACCACTTTCAACACTCAATTTCGAGAAAGTTGACAAAAGTGCATATTTTCAACCTTGGTTTGACCAACCTTGAATGAGGGCCAAAATAGCTCCAAAAATCATAAAAGTAGTTGTTCATCCTTATCTCTGAAATAGGTACCTAATTGCACTTTAAAATTTCGATTTTCAGAAAGTTGACAAAACTCGATATTTTACAACTAGGTTTCACCAACCTTGAAAGACAACCAAAATAGTTCCAAATCCCATAAAAACAGGTGTCAATGCTTATCTCGCAAATGGGAACCTAAATCCACTTTGAAATTTAAATTGTGAGAAAGTCGAGAAAAGTGCATATTATAAACCCTGGTTTGACCAGCCTTGAACGAGGGCCAAAATAGCTCCAAATCTCATAAAATTTGGTGTCCATGCTTATCTCTCAAATGGTATCTAAATTCAATTCAACACGCATTTCCAAGAAAGTCGAGAAAAGTGCATATTATCAACGTTGGTTTGATCAACCTTGAACGCAGGCCAAAATAGCTCCAAATCTCATAAAAATAGGTGATCATGCTTATCTCTTAAACGGGTATCTAAATATACTTTAAAATTTCAATTCCGAGAAAGTCGACAAATATGCATATTTTCAACCTTCATTTGACCAACCTTAAATGAGGGCCCAAATTAATCCAAATCTCATTAAAATAGGTGGCCATGATTATCTCTCAAATGGTTATTTAAATCCGCTTTCAAAATTCAATTCTGAGAAAGTCAACAAAAGTGCATATTTTCAACCTTAGTTTGACCAGCCTTGAACGATGGCCAAAATAGCTCCAAATCTCATAAAATTAGGTGAACATGCTTATCTCTGAAATGGGTACCTAAATCCACCTTCAAAACTCAATTTAGAGAAAGTCAACAAAAGTACACCTTTTCAGCGTTGGTTTGACCAACCTTGAACGAGGTCCAAAATAGCTCCAAATCTCATAAAAATAGGTTTCGATGCTTATCTCTCAAATGGGTATCTAAATCTACTTTAAAATTTCAATTCGAAGAAGGTCGACAAAAGTGCATATTTTCAACCTTGTTTTGAGCAATCTTGAACGATGGCCAAAATAGCTCCAAATCTCATAAAAATACGTGTACATGCGTATCTCTCAAATGGGTATCTAAATCCACTTTCAAAACTCATTTCCACGAAAGTCAAAAAACGTGCATATTTTCAACATTGGTTTGACCAACGTTGAATGATTTCCAAAATAGCTCAATATCTCGTTAAAATAGGTATCAATGCTTCTTTCTCAAAGGTTATCTAAATCTAATTTAAATCCGCTTTCAAAATTCAATTCTGAGAAAGTCAACAAAAGTTCATATTTTACACCTTAGTTTGACCATCCTTGAAGGAGTGACAAAATAGCTCCAAATCTCATAAAATTAGGTGTCCATTCTTATCTTTCAAATGGGTACCTAAATCCACATTCAAAACTCAATTTAGAGAAAGTCGACAAAAGTACATCTTTTCAACATTGTTTAACCAACCTTGAATGATGGCCAAAATAGCTCGAAATCTCATAAAAATAGGTATCAATGCTTATTTCTCAAAGGGTATCTAAATGTACTTAAATCCGCTTTCAAATTTCAATTCCAAGAAAGTCAACAAAAGAGCATATTTTCAACCTTAGTTTGACCAACCCTGAACGAGGGCCAAAATAGCTCCAAATCTCATAAAAATAGGTTTCCATGATGATCTCTCAAATGGGTATCTAAATCTACTTTAAAATTCCAATTCCAAGAAAATCGACAAAAGTGCATATTTTCAACCTTGTTTTGACCAACCTTGAACGAGGGCCAAAATAGCTCCAAATCTCATAAAAATAGGTGTAAATGCTTATCTCTCAAATGGGCACCTAAATCCACTTTCAAATTTCAATTCTAACAAAGTCGAAAAAACTGGATATTTTCCACCTTGTTTTGACCAACCTTAGACGATGGCCAAAATAGCTCCAAATCTCATAAAAATAGGTTTCCATGCTTATCTCTCAAATGGGTATCTAAATCTAGTTTAAAATTTCAATTCCAAGAAAGTCGACAAAAGTGCATATTTTCAACCTTGTTTTGACAAAACCTTGAACGAGGGCCAAAATAGCTCCAAATATCATAAAAATAGGTGTACATTCTTATCTCTCAAATGGGTACCTAAATCCACTTTCAAATTTCAATTCCGAGAAAGTCGACAAAAGTGCATATTTTCAACCTTGGTTTAACCAACCTTGAATGAGGGAAAAAATAGATCCAAATCTCATAAAAATAGGTGTCCATTCTTATCTCTCAAATAGGTACCCAAATCCTCTTTCAAAACTAAATTCCTAGAAAGTTGAGAAAAGTGGAAATTTTCAACCTTAGTTTTACCAACCTTGAATGAGAGCCAAAATAGCTCCAAATCTCATAAAAATACGTGTCCATGCTTATCTCTCAAATGGGTACCTAAATCACTTTCAAAACACAATTTCGAGAAAGTCGACAAAAGTGCATATTTTCAACCTTTGTTTGACCAACCTTGAACGTGGGACAAAATAGCTCCAAATCTCATAACATTAGGTGTATATGCTTATCTCTCAAATGGGTATCTAAATCTACTTTAAAATTTGAATTTCGAGAAATTCAACAAAATTTCATATTTTCAGCCTTGGTTTGATTAACCTTGAACAAGGGCCAAAATAGCTCCAAATCTCATAAAAATAGGTGCATGCTTATCTCTCAAATGAGCACCTAAATCCACTTTCAAAACTTAGTTCTGAGAAATTCAGAAAAGTGCATATTTTAAACCTTAGTTTGAACAATCTTGAACGAATGCCAAAATAGGTCCAAATCTCATAAAAATAGGTGTCCATTCTTATCTCTCAAAAGGGTACCTAAATCTACTTTCAAAATTCAATTCCAAGAAAGTTGACAAAATTGCATCTTTTCAACCTTGGTTTGACCAAACTTGAAAGAGGGACAAAATTACTCTAAATATCATAATAATAGGTGTACATGCTTATCTTTCAAATGGGTATCTAAATCTACTTTCAAATTTCAATACTGAGAAAATCGACAAAAGTGCATATTTTCAACCTTCCTTTGAGCAACCTTGAATGAGGGCCAAAATAACTCCAAATCTCATAAAAATAGGTTTCCATGCTTCTCTCTGAAATGGGTACCTCAATCCACTTTCAAAACTCAATTATGAGAAAGTCAACAAAACTACATAATTGCAACCTTGGTTTGACAACCCTTGAACGAGGGCCAAAATAGCCCTAAATCTCATAAAAATAGGTGTCCATTCTTATATCTCAAATGGGTACCTAAATCCAATTTCAAAACTCTATTCTCAGAAAGTTGAAAAAGTGCTTCTTTTCAACCTTGGTTTAACCAACCTTGAATGAAGGCCAAAATAGCTAGAAATATCATAAAAATAGGTGTCCATGCATATCTCTCAAATGGGTAGCTAAATCCACTTTCAAAACTCAATTTCGAGAAAGTAGACAAAAGTGCATATTTACAACCTTGGTTTGACTAACCTTGAATGAGGGACAAAATAACTCCAAATCTCATAAAAATAGGTTTCCATGCTTATCTCTCAAATGGGTACCTAAATCCACTTTCAAAACTCAATTCTAATAAGTAAAAAAAAATGCATATTTCAACCTTGGTTTGACCAACCTTGATCGAGGGCCAAAATCTCTACAAATCTTATAAAAATAGGTTTCCATGATTATCTCTCAAATGGGTACCTAAATCTACTTTCAAAACTCAATTCCGAGAAAGTCAACAAAAGTGCATCTTTTCAACCTTGGTCTGACCAACCTTGAATGAAGGCCAAACTAACTCTGAATCTCATAAAAATAGGTGTTAATCCTTATCTCTCAAATGGGTACCTAAATCCAATTTCAAATTTAAGTACCGAGAAAGTCAACAAAAGTGCATATTTTCAACCTTGGTTTCACCAACCTTGAACGAGGGCCAAAATAGCTCCATATCTCATACAAATAGGTGTTCATACTTATCTTTCAAATGGGTACCTAAATCCACTTTCAACACTCAATTTCGAGAAAGTCGACAAAAGTGCATCTTTTCAACCCTGGTGTGACCAACCTTGAATGAGGGCCAAAATAGCTACAAATATCATAAAAATAGGTGTCCATGCTTTATCTCTCAAATGGGTATGTAAATACTTAAAATTTTAAATTCTGTGAAAGTCGCGAAAAGTGCATATTTTCAACCTTGGTTTGACCAACCTTAAACGAGGGCCAAAATAGCTCCAAATCACATAAAAATAGGTGTCCATGCTGATCTCTCAAATGGGTACCTAAATCCACTTTCAAAACTCAATTCCGAGAAAGTCGACAAAAGTGTATATTTTCAACCTTGGTTTGACCAACCTTGAACGAGGGAAAAAATAGCTCCAAATCTCATAAAAATAGGTGTCCATGCTTATCTCGCAAATGGGTACCTAAATACACTTTGAAAACTCAATTCTGATAAAGTCAACAAAGTGCATATTTTCAACCTTGGTTGACCAACCTTGAATGAGGGCCAAAATAGCTCTAAATTTCCTAAAAATAGGTCTCCATGCTTATCGCTCAAATGGGTATCTAAATCAAATTTAAAATTTCAATTCCGATAAAGTTAACAAAAGTTCAGATTTTCAAGCTTAGCATGACCAACCTTGAACGATGGCCAAAATAGTTCCAAATCTCATAAAAATAGGTTTCCATGCATATCTCTCAAATGGGTATCTAAATCCATTTTCTAAACTCAATTCCCAGAAATTCGACAAAAGTGCATATTTTCAACCTTGGTTTGACCAATCTTGAACGACGGCAAAATAGCTCCAAATCTCATAAACATAGGTTTCCATGCTTATCTCTCAAATGGGTACCTAAATCCACTTTCAAAACTCAACTATGAGAAAGTCGACAAAAGTGCATATTTTCAGCCTTGGTTTGACCAACCTTGAACTAGGGCCAAAATAGCTCCACATCTCATAAAAATAGGTGTCCATGCTTTTCTCCGAAATGGGTACCTAAATCCACTTTTAAAACTCAATTCTGAGAACGTTGACAATAGTGCATCTTTTCAACCTTGGATTGAGCAACATTGAACGAGGGCCAAAATAGCTCCAAATATCATAAAAAAAGGTGTCCATGCTTATCTCTCAAATGGTAATCTAAATCAACTTTAAAATTTCAATTCCAAGAAAGTCGACAAAAGTGCATATTTTCAACCTTGGTTTCACCAACCTTGAACTAGGGCCAAAATAGCTCCAAATCCCACAAAAATAGGTGCCCATGCTCATCTCTCAAATGGGCACCTAAATCCACTTTGAAAACTTAATTCCAAAATAGACAACAAAAGTGTATATTTTCAATCTTGGTTTCAACAACTATTAACGAGGGCCAATATAGCTCCAAATCTCAGAGAAATTGGTGTCCATGCTTATCTCTCAAATGGGTATCTAAGTCCACTTTCAAAACTCAATTTCAAGAAAGTAGAAAAAACTGCATATTTTCAACCTTGGTTTGACCAACCTTGAATGTGGACCAAAGTAGCGCCAAATCTAATAAAAATAGGTGTCCATGCCTATCTCTCAAATGGGTACCTAAATGCACTTTCAAATTTAAATTCTGAGAAAGTTGACAAAAGTGGATATTTTCAACCTTGGTTTGACCGACCTTAAATGAGGGCCAAAATAGCTCCAAATCTCATAAATTAGGTGTCGATGCTTATCTTTGAAATGGGTAGCTAAATCAACTTTCAAATTTAAATTATGAGAAAGTCAACAAAAGAGCATATTTTATACCCTAATTTGACCAACCTTGAACAAGCACCAAAGTAGCTCCAAATCTCATAAAAATAGGTGTCCATGCTTATCTCTCAACTGGGTACCTAAATCCAAATTCAAAACTCAATTCCAAGAAAGTTGACAAAAGTGCATATTTTCAACCTTGGTTTGACAAACATTGAAACAGGGTCCAGAGAGCTCCAAATCTCATAAAAATAGGTGAGCATGTTTATCTCTCAAATGGTTAGCTAAATCCACTTTCAAAACTCAATTTTGAGAAATTTGACAAAAGTTCATATTTTCAACCTTGGTTTGACCAACGTTGACCGAGGGAAAAATTAACTCCAAATGTCATAAAAATAGGTGTCCATGCTTATCTCTCAAATGGGTATCTAAATCTACTTTGAAATTTCAATTCCAAGAAAGTCGACAAAAGTGCATATTTTCAACCTTGCTTTGCCCAACCTTGAACAAGGGCCAAAATAACTTCAAATCTCACAAAAATAGGTGTCCATGCTTATCTCTCAAATGGTTATCTAAATCTACTTTGAAATTTCAATTCCAAGAAAGTCGACAAAAGTGCATATTTTCAACCTTGTTTTTACCAACCTTGAACGAGGGCCAAAATAGCTCTAAATCTCATAAAAATAGGTGCCCATGCTTATTTTTCGAATGGGTACCTAAATCCACTTTTAAAACTCAATTTCCAGAAAGTCGACTAAAGTACATCTTTTCAACCCTTGTTTGACCAACATTGAACGAGGGCCAAAATAGCTCCAAATCTCAAATAGGTGTCCATGATTTTCTCTCAAATGGGTACCTAAACCCACTTTCAAAACTAAATTCTAAAAAAGTTGAAAACATGCATATGTTCAACCTTGGTTTGACAAACCTTGAATGAGGGTCAAAATATCTCCAAATCTCATAAAATTGGTGTCCATCCTTATCTCTCAAATCGGTATCTAAATCTACTTTAAAATTTCAATTACGAGAAAGTCGACAAAAGTGTATATTTTCAGCCTTGGTTTTACCAACCTTGAACGAGGGCCGAAATAGATTCAATTCTCCTAAAAATCGGCATCCATGCTTATCTTTCAAATGGGTATCTAAATCTTCTTTAAAATTTCAATTCCAAGAAAGTAAAAAAAGTGCATATTTTCAACCTTGGTTTAACCAACTTTGAACAAGGGCCAAAATAGCCTCAAATCTCATAAAAATAGGTGTCCATGCTTATCTCTTAATTGCGTACCAAAATGCGCTTTCAAAAATCAATTTCGAGAAAGTAAAAAAAATGCATATTTTCAACCTTGGTTTGACCAACCTTGAACGAGGGCCAAAATAGCTTCTAATCCCATAAAAATAGGTTTCCATGCTTATCTCTCAAATGGGTACCTAAATACACCTTCAAAAATCAATTGCAAGAAAGACGACAAAAATGCATATTTTCAACCTTGGTTTGACCAACCATGAACGAGGGCCAAAATAGGTCCAAATCTCATAAAAATAGTTGTCAATGCTTATCTCTCAAATGGGTATCTAAATCTTCTTTAAAATTTCAATTGCGAGAAAGTCAATAAAAGTACATATTTTCAACCTTGTTTTGACCAACCTTGAACGAGGGCCAAAATAGCTCCAAATTTGATAAAATAGGTGTACATGCTTATCTCTCAAATGAATACATAAATCCACTTGAAAAGCCAATTCTGAGAAAGTCGACAAACATGCATATTTTCAACATTAGTTTGACCAACCTTGAAGGAGTGCCAAAATAGCTCGAAATCTCATAAAAATAGGTATCAATGCTTATTTCTCAAAGGGTATCTAAATCTACTTTAAAATTTCTATTCCGAGAAAGTCGACAAAAGTGCATATTTTCGACCTCGGTTTAATGAACCTTGAACAAGAGAAAAAATAGCTCCAAATCTCATAAAAATAGGTGTCCATGCTTATCTCTCAAATGGGTACCTAAATGCACTTTCAAATTTCAATTCCGATAAAGTGGACAAAAGTGGATATTTTCAACCTTGGATTGACCGACCTTGAATTAGGGGCAAAATAACTCCAAATATAATAAAAATAGGCATCCATGATTATCTCTCAAATGGGTACCTACATCCACTTTCAAATTTCAATTCTGAGAAAGTTAACATAAGTGCTTATTTTCAACTTGTTGGGCACAATATATGCAAGTTAATTAAAGCCAACATACAGAGTGTTCAATATAAATTGTCAACCCAGGGAAGTCTCTTATTTCAAGGATAATGTGCACTGTATATGCTTTAAACACTAAGTAGATGATTCTGTAAATGAATTCCCCTACTTTCTTGTTCAGCCAAACTCATCCCATAATCTACTTAATATAACTCACCTTCTTAAGAATGCAATAACAAATACCTTCTTACAATCCTTAATCTAGAATTAAAAGATTCAGGAAATAAACATCTAGATTAATTTTGCATAAATTTAAATCCTTAATTACCAAACCCTCTAAAGATCCATCTCAACTATCTTAATTCAACTTAATCTAGAAATTCAAAGCACAGGAATTAAGTTCTACAATTATAAATGTGAAGGAATAAACTGCAAAGATCTAAATAAAATAACAATTGAAAGACCTAGGGATGAACAGGGTTGTCAAAGCTATCACACAGTTGCATAAAATAAAGTTAACCTACACAGTCGACTGTCACACCACACCATAGTAGTTTACAGGGGATGCAATTACTGATCATTCAAATGAACACACAGCAAATCAATGACAGTTGCAGCTTACTATAAATAAAGGAATTTATCACCCAATCCGAACCACACAACAGAATAAATAAAATACCTAATTAACTCAACAATCCCTATGGGAAGGAGGGCCCAACCTTCACACACAGATGCGAGAAGTAACACACGTTAGACGTCGAGATCTAAAGAATCAAACTCCTTGTATTAAAAGGGCAGATGAACACACAACCTCAGTCACAGTTGATACACTAAATTTGATTAATTTTTCAACCCCTGGCTCGAAATAGTTCCCAGTATTTATACAATTACAATCATAACATCTTCCCACTATTATCGAGTAGCAATGAATATCTCTGATCTTCAGGCTCCCCCAAATCACGATAAGCTATTACAGCCGTGGCAAGATGGGAGCAAACAATATAGGAAGGTTGTTACTTGAGCCAGAAATGATGATCATGATCAATTGAGGAGATACTTCGTGGATTGCAGCTATTCTTGAGCAGTGACGCACTGTTTCCTTTGAATATGTTGCAGCCTATTGCATATACCTTTCTACATCTTGCATGGAATATAATCCTTTGATCACATTCTTTAGGCAATGATGGAATGGATGGCGATCATCTCAGCAATGAATGTTCATCCCTCTCTTGGCATGTTCATCCTGCTACACCTGTATCCTTTACATCTCGAATTATCTTTATAAAACCACCATATGTTAGCATAATTTAAGATGTAAAGCCCTGATTACAACAATCCTAAGCATTAATAAAATAAGACAATGATTAACCATACCTGCATGAATTGAGGGACCGAGTGAAGGAAAATCATCTATTTAGTGTACATAATAGAGTAGGATGAGGAAAAAAGAGGTAAGTAAAGGTGGTCAAAAAGGGGTCATTTCTGGGCCCAACATCTGCCCCAACTGTCCTGTTAGATGTCCCCATGCAACAACCTCCATTAGTCTGAATCTAAATATGGCATTGTACTTCATTCATTGAGAGAAGAAAAGTTATATGGGAATTCAGGCGTTCCCTGTTTTTCCAAGAATCCCTTATGGACAACCCAATATCTCCAACACCTCTTCTCTTCTACCTTTGTTAATGAGAAGTATTCCCTGTATGGTTTGGATGGCCACTAGATGAGAGGAAATTTGAATTTAAGTCCTAGCCAATTAACTCCACATTCCTTCATGCATCCAACATATCCCCCAACCCTGGAAAGTGCATGTTTAAAATTCCTCTAACATTAGGGATCTCTATTTCTCAGGGTTGAAGAGGCAGCCTGCCATCCGTGCTAGCTACCTTCCAAATCCAATTGTTGATGCTTGGAAATCTGGGTGACACAAGTAGAGATAACCTTTTCTTGAAGGTCCATTATCCACTGAGTTTGGATGGGACATGAGAGTACATTCTGATGACAAGCAAGGAGAATTATGAGGGTTTTGAGGTTTGCTTCAAATCCAAAGGTTAGAGTGGGACTGATTATGAGAGAAAGTTTGGAAGGATCTTTTCCGTTGAACATGATTGCTAAAAAAGGAGGAAAAATCCTTCAGTTGAACATCACCTGAGAAAGGGATAGGATTCGAATGGTGGTCCAAGGGACAAGCTAACTCATGCAAATAAATATCACACAGCAAGTTCTTCTTCTCAAAGTCACTTTCCAGAAATGTTTCTATAAATTTAGTTGAGGTCGCTATTTCATACGATCTCCCTTATTTTTGAGCCCTTAGTTTAAACCAAATGAACTGCTCAAATAAAAACATAGGGTAAGAGGAGGATGGTACTCTGGCACCCAACAATTCCTGAGAAAGAGTATACAACTGATCTTTTTCTACCTGCATGGATTTGAACTTTTTCAGCTCCTTTAGATCCTTCTATAACTCTTCCCCGCGGAGTTTTTGGGACATGAGTTCTTCTGCCCATTTTTCCTTCAATTCCCTGATGGTATTCCTATGTTTAGCAAGGGAAACCATCCCTTCTTAATACCTCTCCACTTGACTCCTCCACTTCCTCACTTCTATTCTCAGGATTGAGAGTTCTTTTATCAGCTTCAGGATTTCTTCATCTTCATCATGTTCTTCATTATTAGAATCCAAATTGACAAAATTTTGAGGAAGTTCAGTCCATACCTTATCACTTGATGTTCCAATTTGAACATCCTATACTACCTTCCTCGATACTTCTAAAATCACTTATGGGGGTGTTGGTTCTTGTGTAACAACATCCCTTCCTATAATTTCTCCTACAGAAACTTCAACCATAGGTGCCTCTGAAACAACTTCTGGGGATACTGGTTCTTGTGTAACAACATCCTCTCCTTGGAGTTCTCCTATAGCAACCTCAGCAGCTGATTGTGAAGGTGTTGGTTCTTTTGTGAAAAACTCTTCCTCAATTTTGATCTCCCCATCTACCTGATTGTCAGCTATAGCTTTGACAGGGGGATGCAAGGCCACTGGTTCTTGTGTAATAGAGCCCTGCCCTTCTATTTCTTCATGCTTCTAGGGTTGTAGAGTTGCATCCATGTCTTCTACAATATGGAGCTGTTCTTCGAGGATTTCAGTGTTCCCCGATTATTGTGATTTCATTTTTTCATCCTCTCCTAAATCCAAATCAAGAATTATGTCCATTTCAGGATTGATTTCTTGTTGCTTCCTGAGAGTCTCCATAGAAATTTCTAGGGATGTTGGTTCTTGTGTGACAACACCCTAGTTAAATTCCTCATTTTCCTACTGTTGGGGTTCCATTTTTATTAATTCTATGTCCTGAGATGGTTCAGGAGTCACAGTGCAGACTTTTTCATTAAATTCAGGAATATTTTCAATCTCTAATTCATCTACCCCCATTTGGGTGGCAACTTCAATGAGAATATTCAGGGATGTTGGTTCTTGCATATCAGTACCATGTTCAACTTCATCATCATCCTACTGTTGGGGTTCCATCTCTATTAGTTTTGTGCCCTGGGACAGTTTAGGAGTCTCAGCACAACGTTCTTCACTAACATCAGGAATAATTTCAGCCTCTGGTTCATCTGTCCCAATTTGGGTGGCAACTTCAATAGGAATGTTCGGAAATGTTGGTTCTTGTGTATCAGCACCCTGTTTATCTACTACTTCCCTTTGGTGGAGTTCCTCTTGGGGAGCTTCATCATCATTCCAATTAGATTGCCCTTCGTTTGTTGGCTGTGAATGTAATTGTTCATTTTCCCCCTTTTCTTTACCAAGGATCATTTCTGCATCCCCCGCTTCTATCTTAGGTGCTTCATGTCCTTGTTCTTCCACAGATGCAGGTACGAGTTGTTGTGTCACGAAGGAATGAACTATGACTTTTTATCTTGACTGGTTAAATATTTCTCCACACACAGGGCATACCACTCTTTCTTCCTCCTCACCATCCTTGGCAAGAGGTGATCCTTCTAATTGGTCTGCAGCTTCCTTCCAATTTTCTAGTTTTTTCTAAAGTGATTGTACTTCCTCTTTTAATAGACCATTTTGATATAGAAGTCCCTCACTTTGAGGTTCTTCTGTAGCTGGTTCCTATGGGCCATCATTTACTTTGGGTCTTAGAATGGGGAATTCAATATGTGCTTCTAGGGTTTCCCATCTTGCCCATGTTGATTCAGATACTATAACTGACTTGGTTCTTTTTCTTCTTATTGGTGGTGATTCATGTATCTCTTCTTTTGATCTCCTTATTTTCCTCCATGGTGCAGGAATCTCCAGATTTGCAGCTGATGTGGAAGGGATATCTTATGTCTCAACGTTTTCCTGTTCTTCTTCAATCAGAGTTCCCCCCCATTCAGGGGAAGATTCAATGGTTAACACCTTTTTGTTTTCTTCTATTATCATGGCTCTAACATCCTCAACTTTAGCTGTCGCAGCATCGAATGCTACTCCACCTTCAGCCTCTGCTGTCAGAGCTTCCATATTATTTAATCTCTCCACGGGGTTTTCTCATGCATTTTCCTCCAATTATTCTACTTGGTCATCTGACTGATTATCCGATCCAGTCTCATTTCCCCCCCAACTAAATTGGAGGGAATATAATCCTCCTGTTGCTCCTCATTTCCCCCCAAATGTACATTTCATGCTCCTCTTGGTTTTGAACAGCCCCAGAGAGTACAGGTACTTCTACTTCTTCTTCTATTGGAACACTAGGCAAAAGGGTAGGTTCCTAGTTTATCTGAATCTGACCTGTGAATTTCTCCCAGGTTTGGTTCCTTTGAGATAAGGCCCATAAAATTATTAATTTGATTAGACCATGGTGGGTAAGGGAGGAGTTTGGATGCTTGGATGTTCTAACAAACCCCGCCGTATGGTGTAGGTCATTGAATAGATCAAATGGAATGTTCAGTAAGGCCCTATGTGGAGATGAGATAATAGAGGAAGTTCAGAATAATAAACAGTTTGATACCTACCTTCATAAGTGATATACTTCTTGATAAAAATTTCTACTTGATCCCATGGCCAAGGCAGTGACTATAATTCTATCCCTCTCCTTGACTGACGAATTTTCTCCCCTTCTATTAGAAAATCCTGTACTGCAACAGCATTGGGGGTTCTTTTACCAAACTAGGATCTTCCCACCTGAGGAAGGTAGGTGGACTCAAAAACTATTGCTTCAGAGACCTCTATACATAACTTCCAAACCTCTGAGTGGGTTTCTGTAAGATTTAAGGCAAATTGTAGAGCTGTCTCTCGATGAAACCCATTCAGGTGTTGGAAGAATCCAATCCAGCCTGTAGCTTCAAAAATAGTGAAAAAATCAGCATTTATTCTCAGTTCTTGCATATTTGTAGGTTCATGCCAAGCTGGGATACCCATATTTGTTTGATTTCACAATTCTTGATCAGTTCGACAGATTACAGGTCCTGACAATGGAGGTTAAAGCACAGAGTATGCATGAACAACTGAGAGTGGAGTTGGGTAAATTCGAAAAGTTTAAGAGCATGGAAATGTTTGGAATTTTATCCCAATTTAGGAAAGGTGGTGGTTATCAAGTAACTTAAATGGCCATTAAGTCGTACGAGTGGACAGTTAACTGTATGCAGGTGTAATAATGGGCATAGAAAGGAAGGTGTGATTAATGTTGTCAAATCTAGTTAGCACTTAATCAAGTAAATAATCAGAACCATACCTTCAAAAATATGTGATGAACGGTGACCTTTGAGAATAGTAAATCGTGTGAAGTGAAGCCATTTAAATTTGATCATTATTGTAGGCATGTTGTAATGACCTTTTCTCCCGGCGGACCAAAACCATCTTGTCAATCTTGCCAAAAACATAATGAATCATTAGAGGAAATTTGGGGTCTAAAATGGGCCTTATAAGAAAACGTGCAAAAATAAGTTTTTGTGAGTTAGAATTCAAGAACCAATAGAATTTCAATAAAATAAGTCAACCATAATGGTTGAATTGATATATTTGTCATTAAAGAAAACTACTTTTTTTGTTCGTATTTTCGACATATCTCATTGTGTTTTTACTCAAATTTCGATCGGGAGAGCTCGTTGAATGCGGAATTTGATTCCACATCCAACGAGCTCTCCCGATCAAAATTTGAGTAAAAACACAGGGAGATATGTCGAAAATATGAACACAAAAAGTAGTTTTTTTCTTTCTTCCTCCAAAATTAATCAATATTATTTTATTATTTTAACTATTATTTTATTATTTTAACTATTATTTTATTATTTTCCTTAGGAGACCCATTTTAGACCCCAAAATTCCTCTAATGGCTGTGAAGTAAATCAGAATCACTGGCATTAGGAATTGGGGCCAGATATGGAGGAATCGCTAACCAAGGTTGCAAAGAGTTCTGCCAATAATGGAGGAGTCACAGCCACAGACCATAGAGAAATCAAGTAGTTTGGCAGAGCAGCAGCCGTGAAGCATAGAAAAATTAGCCTGTTTTGGCAGAGTCGCAGCTGCCGGAGAAGGTAAAAATGGACAAAAGTGAAATGGTGTCGCAGCTGCCAGAAAAGGTAAAAGGGTGGAATTTTACGGTGTTGCAGATGCCAGAAAAAGGAAAAATAGGAAATGTTTTACGGTATTGCAGCTGTGCAGAATGGGGTAAAGGTGGGATTTTACGGTGTTGCAGCTGGGCAGAACGGGGTAAAGGGAGGTATTTTACGGTGTTGCAGCAGTAGAAAAATGAAAAAATAGGCAATGTTTTATGGTGTTGCAGCTGCATGGAATGGGGTAAAGGGAGGTATTTTATGGTGTTATAGCTACAGAAAAATGGAAAAATAGGCAAAGTACTACGGTGTTGTAGCTGTATAAATATTGTTCAAGGAGTTTTCTTATGATGCAAGAAGTTGCAAAAGGACGACTCTGGTTGTTAGGCCCGATCATAACCATTTCTCCTTAGGCACATCCCTGCACATATTATTAAAAAAACGGATCAAGTGCAAAGGAAAAGGATAAAAATAATAATAAAAATATCAATTTATTTATGTACAAAAATTTATTTAATATTTACAGCGATTATCTAAAGATTCACAGGGGCAAAGAAAGATCCCTGCCCTTATTCTAACTGGTATTCTAGATCAGCTGCAATATATGAAGTGAATGCGTCTTTTGAAATGGGATTATGGTACAGTCATAGTCTATGATCATTAGTAAATAATGGTGCATGATTCTCATCAATGGTTACCAAAGGGACTGTACCATTATCAAATACTATGTCTACCAGGTATGCGCCCAACCATCTTGTGCGTAACTTACCCTTGAAGTCCCTTCTGAATCTTGAATCGTATAATAATGCCCAGTATCCTTCGCATAAGAATTTCTTTTTGATGAATCGGTCATGCCAATTGGCTCTTTGTTGCTAGATTAATACTATCTGATCCACAACAACTAAACAGTTCTCATCAAGTTCATTCAATTGATTCAATCTTCTCTTTTGGGCTTCAATCACATCTAAGTTTACCTTCATGGTTGTCTTCAAAGTCTTGATTTCAAATTCAATGGGGAAGACAACACTTTTCCCATACACCAAGTCATAAGGAGAGAAACCTGTAGTGTTGTGCCAAGTAGGACGATATGCCCACAATGCTTCCGGAAGTCTATCAACCCAGTCTCTACGATGGCTCCTAACCATATTGGTAAGGATGTCTTCAATAACTTTGTTAGTGTTTTCCACCTGGCCATTGTCCTGGGGATGGTATGGTGAAGCTATCCAGTACTGAATATGGTACTTTCGTAGCATAGCTTCAAACTGATGTGACACAAACTGAGGTCCTCCATCTGTAACCACTTCCTTGGGTACTTCAAAATGAGTAAATATTTCACCGTACAGGAGATCGATCACATCTTGGTCATTGGCTTTCACCAAAGCAACAATTTCTACCCATTTCATCATGTAGTCGTTACAAACCAAGATGTAGGATTTCTGCTTGGAATGAGGGTTGATAGGACCAACAAAATCTAAAGCCCATCTGTCAAAAGGTTCAACCACCAGTTGTGGTTGAAGAGGCATTTGATCCAATCTATTAGGTTGGCCCATCCTTTGGTAGCTATCACAAGACTGGACATATTTTTTTACATCCCTGAAAAGGGTCAGCCAATAGTAGCCCATTCTCAGCACTTTGTGTCCTGTCCTCCTGTCTGCAAAATGTCCCCCATAAGGCTCGTCATGGCAGGCCTTCAGAATATGGAATATTTCATCTTCTCTTACACATCTTCTGATCTCAAAATCAGGGCCTGTGTAGAAGAGATGACCGTCTATCCAAAAATACCTGGCACTTAGTTGAATAATTTTCCTCTTATCTCTGTTTGACAAATGTGCCAGAAGCTTCCTTGCAGCCAAGTAGTTAGCGACATCTGCATACTAAGGAGAGTGAGCTAAAACTACAAATAAGTGTTCATCTAGAAAAGAGTCCTCAACAGGAATATTATCATCACTGTTAGTAAAAGGAGATAAAAAATCAGCGACAACATTTTCCTTTCCAGGTTTGTCTATAATGGTGATATCAAATTCCTGTAATCATAACAACCATCTAGTTACCCGAGCATTTGTAATAGGTTTTCTCATTAGATACTTGATGGTCTAGTGGTCAGTGTGCACAAAGGTAGGATATCCAGTGATATAATGTCGGAATTTGTTAATGAAGTAAACAATGGATAAAAATTCCTTCTTGGTAACAGTATAATTAAGTTTAGCAAGGGCTGAGTTTTTGCTAATATAATAAACTACATAAGGTGCTTGACCGTCCTGCTGTCCTAAAACTACTCCGATGGTGGTATTAGAGGCATCTGAAGAAATGTGAAAAGGCAGGGCCCAATTGGGCCCTCTTAGGATGGGAGTTGTGGACAACTTCTCCTTAATTTTAACAAACACTGTCTGGCATGCCTCATTCCAAGTAAATTACACATCCTTCATTAATAATGAAAATAGAGGAGAGGCAAGTTGGGAAAAGTTTTCTATAAATATTCTTTAATATCTAGCATTCCCTAAGAACTTCACACTTCTTTTTGAGTTTCAGGAGTAGGTATATTTTTTATTACCTTGATTTTAGAGGGGTCTACCTAGATTCCATCAACAGAGATAGAATGCCCCAACACTACCCCTTTACTCATCATCATATGACACTTTTCAGTGCTCAAAGATAGTTGGGTATTCTTGCAGCGAGTTAAAACCTTTTCCAATTTTTTCAATGCTTCTTCAAAGTCTTTTCCATAAGGAGTAAAATCATCCATGAAAATTTCCATACTATCATTAACTAATTCTGAAAAGATGCCAATCACATATATTTGAAATGTGGTCGGTGCATTGTATAAGCCAAAGGGAAGCACTCTGTATGCAAAATTTCCCCAGGGACAGGTGAAGGTAGTTTTATCCTGGTCTTCAGGAGCAATCTGGATTTGATTGTACCCGCTAAACCCATCCAAGAAGGAGAAAGACTTCTTCCTATATAAGGTGTCAAGTACTTGATTGATGAAAGGAAGGGGAAAATGATCTTTATGTGTTTCCTTGTTCAACTCTCTATAGTTCACACACACTCTCCATTTACCATTCTTCTTGGGTACTATCATGAGTGGAGACACCCACTCACTGTCTGAAATGGGATATATAAATCCTACTTCCAAGAGTTTTTGAATTTCTTCCTTCACTATGTCCCTAAGATCTGGATTCATTCTTCATTGAGGCTGGCACATAGGCCGAGAGTCACTTTTAATATAAATGTGGTGGGTGCATAGATTATAAGGGATTCCCTTCATGTCTGTGTACTCCCAGGAAAATGCCCCCTTGTGTTTTTTCAAGAGAGTGATTAGGAGTTCCTGTTCATCTGGGGCAAGAATGGGATTGATATTTAGAGTTTTTCCAGACTCTACCTCGACAGGAACACTTTTCAAAATTTTCAACATTGGAACTATGTGAGTATCACTGACTAATGTCTCCTTTATGCAATTTTCTTATTCCTCTTCACCTAGAGTAGCATTTAGGATCTACTAAATTTTCTTATTGATAGAGGTGGGTTCACTGATGAAATTATTGATGACATCGTCTTCAGTTTCATCTTTAAAATTCAAGGCCTTCCCTGTCATTAATAATGGCTGAACGCCCTCTTCTTCCTCTGGCTCCATCCATAACAAAGTTTCAGCTTTTAAGCTCATCCGAGTTGGAGGATAGAGAGTGAGGTTATTTATCTTGGTTCCATTTGATATGATCATACACCCAAACCTACAGCTGATGCAAGCATCAATTGTAGCTAACCAGGGCCTTCCCAGGATCAATGGGTGTCCTCCTAGTTGTGACTTAGGTTG
Organism: Pseudotsuga menziesii; assembly: GCA_001517045.1. NCBI lineage: Eukaryota > Viridiplantae > Streptophyta > Pinopsida > Pinales > Pinaceae > Pseudotsuga > Pseudotsuga menziesii. Next base: position 177,736 of record LPNX011001810.1, on the reverse strand, counting down.
TAAAACCAAGAAGTCAGCAGGATATTCCCAGGAATCAGTTGAGATAACAAGATCATCTAAGATTCCTTCAGGTTTAATAGTGGAGCTATCTGCTAGATCTAAAATGGTAGGAGTTAGCCTAAGATTAGTGAGCCCAAGTTTCCTTACAATTTCAATGGTCATGACGTTAATTATTGCACCTAAGTCTACCAGTACATTGGGTATTTATGTGCTCCCAATCTGCACAGTGACAGTGGGATTCCCAGGATCGTCGTATCTGGCCAAGAGGGTTTTCCCCATTATTAATTCAAATAATTTCCCTATCACATGAACAATGGGAGGATCCCTGGGTTTTCTTCCTGGTTTCCTTGTACACAGATCCCGAACGGTTATGGCATAGATAGGCACATCTTGAAGGGCCTGAAGGAGTGGAATTTTAACATAAAGATTTTTTAACTCTCCTAAGAGGTTAAATTGAGGTTGTCCCACTACCTTTGGTAATATTAATCTTTTAGGCTATGGTGGTTCCCTAATCAATTGTGTAGGCTGTGTGTTGATAAATGTGTCTTTTTGTGTTTCAGCCGGCATAATAGTATTGTGTTCAATGTCTTAAATAATGGGGGTCACTATATTGGATAAATACTTTGGGTTCATCCTTTCTTCATGCATAGAGGATGGAACATCCTCAATGATCAAAGGATCCACTACCCTCCCTGATCGTAAGTGGATGTCGTTGCAGGGTACTGGAGTAATGGAGTAAGCGGTCATGTTGGAAGTCTCAAATTGATGGACTACTTTATTATTTGGGTTGGGTTTAGGTTGAGCAAGAAACTGTGGTCGTATCGGCATATTGGGGACAACATTATTATGGAGTTGCAGCTGCGACTGCTGATAAGGATGAGGATGTTGTTGAGGAGGGTATGGTTGATGAGGAAATGTTTGGTGTGGAAGCTGTTGTGGAGGTTGGTTATGGGGAACTGGTTCCCTGGATGGAAGTTCCTCCATCCAAGAGACTAAGAATTCTGTTGGTTTGGTGGTTGTGTCCAAGGGTTCTAGGAGTTAAAATTTTGCATCAGAGGTTGAGAAGGATACCATTGATGGTTAGAATAAGATGAAGGGAATTGTGTATTCATGTGTTGCATATTATTCCAATTATTCATTTTATTCAAAAATGGAAACAAGTCTAGAGCCATACCTTGATTTTGAGGCTGCCAGGGATTTTTCTGTGCAATAAAGTAGGCCGGTTCCACATCTGGAGTTGATGCCTGCAAAACTGCCTTCACTTGAGGTAGTGAAGGGAATTATTTTGTGTCATGGTTCAGCTTGCACAGTTGACACACTTCTACCTTGTCAAGTGGGCACTCCTTCATAGGGTGGTTTTTCCAACATTTAGGGCAGAATATACCAAGTGTGAGATCCTCTACTGCTTGTTTCTGCTTTTCCCTCAGGACATCTATTTTCGAGGAGATGGATCTCATCATTTATGTCTTGAAATTTTTAAGGATATTACCCATTTCTTCCCAGGTGGCTCCTCCATTAGATTAATTTTGTGTTCTATCGAAGACATCATGTTCTAATTTGTCCTGTTTATCCCGTTTGTTGTTCCTGGAAGATCCCCTGGAATACCTTTTGCATAGTTCAATGATATTTTCAAAGGAATCCTTTGAGATATCCCCTTTTCCCAACAGGTTCAACATGTCTAGGAAATCTTCCCTAATCCCATGAATTAGGATCATTTTGAGCACATCTAACCCCATATTAGTATGTCTAGCTCTCTGCACATTATATAAAAGCCTTTCAACAAAATATTCAAGACTTTCATCATCCCTTTGTACCATTTTAAACAGTTCTTCTCTCTTATACTTCATATTGCAATACTCCTGATATTTCTCCAGGAACACCTATTTAATCCAATCCCAGGTAGTGACGGTTCCCCCTCCCAGGATCATGAACCAATGTAATGCATAGCCCTTCAAAGTGGCACAAAAAAGTTTCAGCTTCTGTGCATTGGTGGTGTAGTCATAGCTGCGATAGAGGATGTCAAATTAAAAAATAAATTCATCCGAAACCTCTGTCGCTTTTCCATTAAATCGAGGCAACACCGATGGCGATATGTTTTTCATAGGGGTTATCCCCTCTTTCTTTTGAATTGGGAACTAGAGTGTAGCAACCGTCCCTTCAGGTGGGGATTTACCCTCGTGATGATGATTTTCTCCCATTGCTTCTTCGTGATCTTTGATATCGCGTCTATTGCTCATATCTACTTGTGATTTATCCTCTTTGTCCTTCCACTAATCGTTAAATTTTTTATGGAACTGTGTGCACTCCTCTTCAGTTACAACCTTCCTGTTAAAGTGATAGATCAGATCTCAATCAGCTGATCCCACAGTACTAACTCTATCTTCCTCTGTAGGGATATCTAAGGGTGTTGCAACTCCGCGTGTGTTCTCCAATGTGGAAACCAATGCTGCCACTCCAGGGGTAACTGGGATCCTTCTAATAAGTGTTTCCTGATGGCGAGCCCCAATAGAAGAATTGGTCCTATCAACCAGGTCGTAAATGAATGTCCTTCTTACAAATGCTAGATTTCTCCTACGACCTCGATCACCTGCAATGTTAATGTTCTGTGGGGTTCTAGGATTTATAAGATTGTCACGTTGTACCCTTCTCATATTCATGCAACCCAAAACATGCAAACTTAAAAACAGAGGAAGAATGAATAAATATAATTACTAGATGCAACTACTACATTGTCTAATAATTATCCTCCCCCGCAATGGCGCCAAAATGTTGGGCACCCTATATGCAAGTTAATTAAAGCGAACATACTGACTATTCAATATAAATTGTCAACCCAGGGAAGTCTCTTATTTCAAGGATAATGTGCACTGTATATACTTTAAACACTAAGTAGATGATGCTGTAAATGAATGACCCTACTTTTCTGTTCAGCCAAACTCATCCCATAATCTACTTAATCTAACTTACCTTCTTAAGAATGCAATCACAAATACCTTCTTACAATCCTTAATCTAGAATTAAAAGATTCATGAAATAAACATCTAGATTACTTTTGCAGAAAGTTAAATCCTTAATTACCAAACCCTCTAAAGATCCATCTCAACTATATTAATTCAACTTATTCTAGAAATTCAAAGTACAGGAATTAAGTTCTACAATTACAAATGCGAAGGAATAAACTGCAAGGATCTAAATAAAACAACAATTGAAAGAACTAGGGATGAATAGGGCTGTCACAGCTATCACACAACTGCATAAGAGAAAGTTAACCTACACAGTCGATTGTCACACCACACCACTGTAGTCAATTACTGATCATTTAAATGAACACACAACAAATCAATGACTGTTGCAACTTACTGGAAATAAAGGAATTTATCACCCAATCCAAACCACATAAAAGAATAAATAAAATACCTAATTAAATCAGCAATCCCTATGGGAAGGAGGGCCCAGCCTTCACACATAGATGCTGGAAGTAACACATGTTAGAACGTCGAGATCTAAAGAATCAAGCTCCTTGTATTAAAATGGCAAATGAACACACAACCTCAATCACACCTAATACAATAAATTTGATTATTTTTTCAGCCCCTGGCTTGGAATAGTTCCTAGTATTTATACAATTAGAATCATAACATCTTCCCACTATCATCGGGTATTAATGAAGATCTGTGATATTCCAACTACGACAAATCACGATAAGTTGTTATAGCCATGGCAAGATGGGAGCAGAAAATATAGGAAGGCTGTTGCTCGAGCCAAAAATGACGATCATGATCAATTGAGGAGATTCTCTGTGGATTGTAGCGGCACACTGTTGCCTCCAAATCTGTTGCAGCTACCTTTGTATAGCTTGCATGGAATAGTATCCTTTGACCACATTCTTTGGGCAACGATGGAATGGATGGCGATCATCTCAGCAATGAATGTTCATCCCTCTTTTGGCATTTTCATCCTGCTATAGCTGTATCCTTTACATCTCGAATTATCTTTATAAAACCACCATATGTTATCATAATTTAAGATGTAAGGCCCTGATTACAACAATCCTAAGCATTAATAAAATAAGACAATTATTAACCATACTTGCATCAATTGAGGGACTGAGTGAAGGAAAATCATCCGTTTAGTGTACATAATAGAGTAGGATGAGGAAAAAAGAGGTAAGTAAAGGTGGTCAAAAAGGGGTTATTTCTGGGCCCAACACAAACTTGGTTTGACCAACCTTGAACGAGGGCCAAAATTTCTCCAAATCTCATAAAAATAGGTTTCCATGTTTATCTCTCAAATGGGTATCTAAATCTACTTTCAAATTCCAATTCCAAGAAAGTAAAAAAAAGTGCATATTTTCAACGTTGGTTTAACCATCCTTGAACAAGGGAAAAAATAGCTCCAAATCTCATAGAAATAGGTGTCCATGCTTATCTCTCAAATGGGTACCTAAATCCTCTTTCAAAACTAAATTCCAAGAAAGTTGACAAAAGTGCATATTTTCAACCTTGGTTTGTCCAACCTTGAACAAGGGCCAAAATAGCTCCAAATCTCATAAAAATAGGTGTCCATTCTTATTTCTCAAATGGGTACCTAAATCCACTTTCAAAACTCAATTTCCAGAAAGTCGACAAAAGTGCATCTTTTCAACCCTGGTTTGACCAACATTGAACGACGGACAAAACAACTCCACTTTCGAAACTAAATTCCAAAAAGGTAAAATAAGTGCATATTTTCAACCTTGGTTTGACGAACATTGAAAGAGGATCAAAATATCTCCAAATCTCATAAAATTGGTGTCCATGCTTATCTCTCAAATGGGTATCTAAATCTACTTTAAAATTTCAATTCTGAGAAAGTCAACAAAACTGTATATTTTCAACCTTGTTTTTACCAACCTTGAACAAGGGCCCAAATAGCTTCAAATATCATAAACGTTGGCATCCATGCTTTTCTCTCAAATGGGTACCTAAATCTGCATTCAAAAACCAATTCTGAGAAACTCGAAAAATGCAAATTTCAACCTTGGTTTGACCAACCTTGAACGTGGGCCAAGAGAGCTCATAATACCATAAAAATAGGTTTCCATGCTTATCTCTCAAATGGGTAATTAAATCCACGTTCAAAATTCAATTCCAAGAAAGTCGACAAAAGTGCATCCTTTCAACCTTGGTTTGACCAACCATGAATGACAGCCAAAATAGCTCCAAATCTCATAAAAATAGGTGTCCATGCTTATCTCTCAAATGGGTATCTAAATCTACTTTAAAAATTTCAATTGGGAGAAAGTCGATAAAAGTGCATATTTTCAACGTTGGTTTCACAAACCTTGGATGAGGGCCAAAATAGCACCAACTCTCATAAAAATAGGTCTCCATGCCTATCGCTCAAATGGCCACCTAAATCCACTTTTAAAACTCATCTCCAATAAATTTGACAAAAGTGAATATTTTTAACTTTGGTTTGACCAACCTTGAATGAGGGCCAAAATAGATAGAAATTTTATAAAAGTAGGTCTCCATGCTTATCTCTCAAATGGGTACCTAAAACGACTTTCAAAACTCAATTTTGAGAAATTCGACAAATGTGCATCTTTTCAACCTTGGTTTGACCAACCTTGAACGAGGGAAAAAATAGCTCCAAATATCATAAAAATAGGTGTCCATGCTTATCTGTCAAATGGGTACCTAAATCCACTTTAAAATTTTAATTTTGAGAAAGTCAACAAAACTGGATATTTTACAACTAGGTTTCACCAACCTTGAAAGACGACCAAAATAGCTCCAAATCCCATAAAAATAGGTGTCAATGCTTATCCCTCAAATGGGTATCTAAATCCACTTTCAAATTTAAATTTTGAGAAAGTCAACTAAAATGCATATTTTAAACCTTGGTTTAACCAACATTGAACAAGGGCCAAAATAGCTACAAATCTCATAAAATTAGGTGTCCATGCTTATCTCTCAAATGGTACCTAAATCCACTTTCAAAACTCATTTCCAAGAAAGTCGACAAAAGTTCATATTATCAACGTTGGTTTGATCAAACTTGAACGAGGGACAAAATAGCTCCAAATCTCATGAAAATAGGTGACCATGCTTATCTCTCAAACGGGTATCTAAATATACTTTAAAATTTCCATTTCGATAAAGTTGACAAAAATGCATATTTTCAACGTTGATTTGAACAAACTTAAATGAGGGCCCAAATTACTCCAAATCTCCTCAAAATAGGTGGCCATGGTTACCTCTCAAATGTCTACTTATATCCACTTTCAAAATTCAATTCCAAGAAAGTCAACAAAAGTGCATATTTTCAACATTGGTTTGACCAACCTTGAACGAGGGAAAAAATTGCTCCAAATATCATTAAAATAGGTTTCCATGCTTATCTCTCAAATGGGTATCTAAATCTACTTTAAAATTTCGATTCCGAGAAAGTTGATAAAAGTGCATATTTTCAACCTTGGTTTAACCAACCTTGAACAAGGGAAAAAGTAGCTCCAAATCTCATAAAATAGGTATCCATGCTTATCTCTCAAATGGGTACGTAAATCCTCTTTCAAAACTAAATTCCTAGAAAGTCAACAAAAGTGCATATTTTCAACCTTGGTTTGACCAACCTTGAACGAGGGCCAAAATAGCTCCAAATGTCATAAAATAGGTGTCCATGCTTATTTCTCAAATGGGTACCTAAATATGCTTTCAAAACTCAATTCTGAGAAAGTAGAAAAAAGTGCATATTTTCAACCCTGGTTTGACCAACCTTGAATGAGAGCCAAAATAGCTCCAAATCTCGTAAAAATAGGTGTCCGTTCTTATCTCTCAAATGGGTACCTAAATCCACTTTCGAATTGAGATTTTGAAAAAATCGACAGAAGTGCATATTTTCAACCTTCGTTTGAACAACGTTTAACGAGGGCCAAAATAGATCCAAATATCATAAAAATAGGTGGCCATGCTTATCTCCCAAATGGGTACCTAAATCCACTTTCAAAACTCAATTCTAAGAAAGTCGACAAACGTGCATCTTTTCAACCTTGGTTTGACAAACCTTGTAAGAGGGCCAAAATAGCTACAAATCTCATAAAAATAGGCGTCCTTGCTTATCTCTCAAATGGATACCTAAATACACTTTCAAAGCTCAATTGTGAGAAAGTCGACAAAAGTGCATCTTTTCAACCTTGGTTTGAACAACCTTGAATGAGGGCCAAAATAGCTCCAAATGTCATAAAAAATAGGTGTCCATGCTTATCTTTGAAATGGGTACCTAAATGCAATTTCAAAACCCAATTCCGAGAAAGTTGACAAAAGTGCATATTTTCAACCTTTCTTCAACCAACTTTGAACTAGGGCCAAAATAGCTCCAAATCACATAAAAACAGGTGTCCATTCTTATCTCTCAAATGGGTACCTAAATCCACTTTCAAAATGAAATTCTGAGAAAGTCGACAAAAGTGCATCTTTTCAACCTTGGTTTTAACAACATTTAACGAGGGCCAAAATAACTCCAAATCTCATAAAAATAGGTGTCTTTTCTTATCTCTCAAATGGGTATCTAAATCTACTTTAAAATTTGAATTCCGAGAAAGACAACAAAAGTGTATATTTTCAACCTTGGTTTGACTAACCTTGAACGATGGCCAAAATAGCTCTAAATCTCATAAAAATAGGTACATGCTTATCTCCCAAATGGGAACCTAAATCCACTTTCAAAACTCAGTTCCGAGAAATTCGAAAAAAGTGCATATTTTAAACCTTAGATTGAACAATCTTGAACGCATGCCAAAATAGATCCAAATCTCATAAAAATAGGTGTCCATTCTTATCTCTCAAATGGGTACCTAAATCCACTTTCAAAACTCAATTTTGACAAAGTCGACAAAAGTGCATATTTTAAACGTTGGTTTGACCAACCTTGAACGAGGGCCGAAATAACTCCAAATCTCATGAAAAAAGGTGTCCATGCTTATCTCTCAAATGGGTATATGAATCTAATTTAAATTTCAATTCTGAGAAAGTCAACAAAATTGCATATTTTCAACCTTGGTTTGACCAACCATGAACAAGGGCCAAAATAACTCCAAATCTCATAAAAATAGGTGTCCATGCTTATCTCTCAATTGGGTGTCTAAATCCACTTTCAAAACTCAATTCCAAGAAAGTCAACGAAAGTGAATATTTTTAACATTGGTTTGACCAACCTTGAACGAGGGCCAAAATAGATCCAAATTTTATAAAACTAGGCGTCCATGCTTAAATGGGTACCTAAAACCACTTTCAAAACTCAATTTTGAGAAAGTCGACAAAAGTGCATTTTTTCAACCTTGGTTTTACCAAGCTTGAACGAGGGTGAAAATAGCTCCAAATATCATAAAAGTAGGTGCCCATGCTTATTTCTCAAATGGGTACTAAATCCACTTTAAAATTTCAATTTTCAGAAAGTCAACCAAAACTGGATATTTTACAACTAGGTTCCACCAACCTTTAAAGACGACCAAAATAGCTCCAAATCTCATAAAAATAGGTGTCAATACTTATTGCTCAAATGTGTACATAAATCAACTTTCAAATTTAAATTCTGAGATAGTCGACAAAAGTGCATATTTTAAACCTTGGTTTGACCAACCTTGAAAGAGGGCCAAAATAGCTCCAAATCTCATAAACTTAGGTGTCCATGTTTATCTCTGAAATGGAACCTAAATCCACTTTCAAAACTCAATTCTAGAAACTTGACAAAAGTAAATATTTTCAACGTTGGTTTGACAAACCTTGAACGAGGGCCAAAATAGCTCCAAATCTCATAAAAATAGGTGACCATGATTATATCTCAAACGACTATATAAATATATGTTAAAATTTCCATTACGAGAAAGTCGACCAAAATGCATATTTTCAACCTTGATTTGAACAACCTTAAATGAGGGCCCAAATTACTCCAAATCTCATCAAATCAGGTGGCCATGGTTATCTCTCAAATGGGTACCTTAATCCACTTTCAAAACTCAATTCCGAGAAAGTTCACAAAAGTGCATATTTTCAACGTTGGTTTGACCAACCTTGAATGAGGGAAAAAATAGCTCCAAATCTCTTAAAAATAGGTGTGCATTCTTATCTCTGAAATGGGTATCTAAATCTACTTTAAAACTTCAATTCGGAGAAAGTCATCAAAAGTGCATATTTTGAACCTTTTTTTGACCAACCTTGAACGAGGGCCAAAATAGTTCTGAATATTATAAAAATAGGTGTCCTTGCTTATCTCTCAAATGGGTACCTAAATCCACTTTCAAATTGAAATTTTGAGAAAATTGAAAGAAGTGCATATTTTCAACCTTGATTTGCCCGACCTTCAATAAGGGCCAAAATAGATACAAATCTCATAAAACTAAGTGGCCATGGTTATCCCCCAAATAGGTACCTAAATCGACTTCCAAAACTCAATTCCAAGAAAGTTGATAAACGTGCATATTTTCAACCTTGAAAGAGGGCCAACATAGCTCCAAATCTTATAAAAATAGGTGTCCTTGCTTATCTCTCAAATCAGTACCTAAATCCACTTTCAAAACTCAATTCTGAGAAAGTCGACAAAAGTGCATATTTTCAACCTTGGTTTGAACAACCTTGAACGAGGGCCAAAGTAGCTCCAAATCTCATAAAAACAAGTGTCCATGCTTATCTCTCAAATGGGTATCTAAATCTAGTTCAAAATTTCAGTTCTGAGAAAGACAACAAAAGCACATATTTTCAAACTTGGTTTGACCAACCTTGAACGAGGACCAAAATAGCTCGAAATGTCAAATAAATAGGTTTCCATGCTTATCTCTCAAATGGTACCTAAATAAACTTTCAAATATCAATTCTGAGACAGTCGACAAAAGTGCATATTTCCAATGTTGGTTTGACCAACCTTGAATGAGGGCCAAATTAGCTCCAAATCTCATAAAAATAGGTGTCCATGCTTATCTTTTAAATGGGTATCTAAATCTAGTTTAAAATTTCAATTCCATGAAAGTCGAAAAAAGTGCATATTTTCAACCTTCGTTTGACCAACCTTGAACGAGGGAAAAAATAGCTGCAAATCTCATAAAAATATGGTTCCATGCTTATCTATCAAATGGGTACCTAAATCCACTTTCAAAACTCAATTCTGAGAAAGACAAAAAAAGTGCACATTAGAGGAAATTTCAACTCAAAATGGGCCTTTCAACCCTAACTCAAATTCCATGTCATCATGTGTTAGCCAATGAAATTTATTTAAATTCGAAATATAGTATAGGTCTTAAACAAATTTTTAATATAAATTTGGGGATAGGTATCATACAAAAACTACTTTTTTTATTCATATTTTCGACATATCTCCATGTGTTTTTACTCAAATTTTGATCGGGAGAGCTCGTTGGATGCGGAATTCATTTCCGCATCCAGCGACTACCCACTCTGCATACTTTTGACAGACCCCACTACCCCCAAAATAATAAATACATGAAAAAACATGATGATGTGGAATTTATGTCCACATCCAATGAGCTCTCCCAATCGAAATGTGAGTAAAAACATAGGGAGATATGTCAAAAATATGAACAAAAAAAATGTTTTTTTCTTTTCTTCCTCCAAAATTAATAAATATTATTTTGTTAGTTTAACTATTATTTTATTATTTTCCTTAGGAGGCCCATTTTAAAATGAAATTTCCTCTAATGGATTTTCAACCTTGGTTTGACCAAGCTTGAACGAGGGCCAAAATAGCTCAAAATATCATAAAAATAGGTGTCCATTCTTATCTCTCAAAATGATACCTAAATCCACTTTCAAAACTCAATTCTAAGAAAATCGACAAAATTGCACCTTTTCATCTTGGTTTGACCAACCTTGAAAGAGGGCCAAGATAACTCCAAATCTCATTAAAATAGGTGTATATGCTTATCTCCAAAATGGCTACCTAAATCCACTTTCAAAAATCAATTCAGAGAAAGATGACAAAACTACATATTTGCTACCTTGGTTTGACCAACCTTGAATGAGGGCCAAAATAGACCCAAATCTCATAAAAATAGGTGTCCATGCCTATCTTCAAAATGGATACCTAAATCCACTTTCAAAACTCAATTTCGAGAAAGTGCTCAAAACTACATATTTACAACCTTGGTTTGACCAACCTTCAAAAGGGCCAAAATAGCCCCAAATCTCATAAAAATAGGTGACCATTCTTATCTCTCAAATCGGTACCTAAATCCAATTTCAAAACTCTATTCTGAGAAAGTTGAAAAAGTGCATCTTTACAACCTTGGTTTGACCAACCTTGAATGAGGGCCAAAATAGCTCCAAATCTCATAAAAATAGGTGTCCAAGCTTATCTCTCAAATGGGCACCTAAATCCACTTTCAAAACTCAATTGCGAGAAAGTAGACAAAAGTGCATATTTACAAACTTGGTTTGACCAACCTTGAACGAGGGACAAAACATCTCCAAATCTCATAAACATAGGTTTCCACGATTATCTCTCAAATGGGTACCTAAATCTACTTTCAAAACTCAATTCTATTAAGTCGAAAAAAATGCATATTTTCAACCTTGGTTCATTAGAGGAAATTTCAACTCAAAATGGGCCTTTTAACTTTGATTCAAATTCCATGTCATCATGTGTTAACCAATGAAATTTCATTAAATTTGAAATACCGTATAGGTCTTAAACACTTTTTTAATATAAATTTGGGGATAGGTATCATAAAAAAAACTACATTTTTCGTTTGTATTTTCAACATATCTCCTCGTGTTTTTACTCAAATTTCGATTGGGAGAACTTGTTGGATGTGGAATTAAATTTCACATCCAACGAGTATCCACTCGGCATACTTTTGATGGACCCCGCTACCCCAAAAACAAGAAATACCTTAAAAAACGTGATGATGATGTCATCATCACATTTTTTTAGGTATTTCTTTTTTTGGGGTAGAGGGCTTCGTCAAAAGTATGTCGAGTGGGTACTCATTGGATGCGGAATTTAACTCTGCATCCAACGAGCTCTCTTGATCGAAATTTGNAAAAAAGTAGTTTTTTCTTTTCTTCCTCCAAAATTAATAAATATTATTTTATTATTTTAACTATTATTTTATTAATTCTTTTTAGGAGGCCCATTTTGAGCTAAAATGTCCTCTAATGTGACCAAAATTGATCGAGGGCCAAAATAGCTACAAATCTCATAAAATATGTTTCCATGCTTATCTCTCAAATGGGTACCTAAATCCACTTTCAGAACTAAATTCTGAGAAAGTCAACAAAAGCACATATTTTCAACCTTGGTTTGACCAACCTTGAATGAAGGCCAAAATAACTCCAAATATCATAAAAATAGGTGTCCATGCTTATCTCTCAAATAGGTACCTAAATCCAATTTCAAATTTAAATTCCACGAAAGTCAACAAAAGTGCATATTTTCAACCTTGGTTTGACCAACATTAAACAAGGGACAAAATAGCTCGAAATCTCATAAAAATAGGTGTTCATGCTTATCTCTCAAATGGGTACCTAAATTCACTTTCAAAACTCAATTTTGAGAAAGTCGACAAAAGTGCATCTTTTCAATCTTGGTTTGACCAACCTTGAACGAGGGCCAGATTAGCTACAAATCTCATAAAAATAGGTGTCCATGCTTTATATCTAAAATGGGTATCTAAATCTACTTAAAAATTTCAATTCCGTGAAAGTCGAGAAAAGTGCATATATTTCAAACTTGGTTTGACCAACCTTAAACGAGTGCCAAAATAGCTCCAAATCTCATAAAAATAGGTGTCCATGCTTATCTCTCAAATGGGCACCTAAGTCCACTTTCAAAACTCAATTCCGAGAAAGTTGACAAAAGTGCATATTTACAACCTTGGTTCGACCAACCCTGAATGAGGGTCAAAATAGCTCCAAATCTCTTAAAAATAGGTCTCCATGCTTATCTATCAAATGGGTATCTAAATCAAATTTAAAATTTCAATTCTGAGAAAGTCGACAAAAGTACATATTTTCAACCTTGGCTTGGCCAACCTTGAACGATGGCCAAAATAGCTCCAAATCTCAAAAAAATAGGTTTCCATGCTTATCTCTCAAATGGGTATCTAAATCCATTTTCAAAACTCAATTACGAGAAAGTCGACAAAAGTGCATATTTTCAACCATGGTTCGACCAACTTTGAACGATGGCCAAAATAGCTCGAAATCTCATAAAAATAAGTGTCCATGCTTATCTCTCAAATGGATATCTAAATCTACTTTAGAATTTCAATTATGAGAAAGTCGACAAAAGTGCATATTTTCAACCTTGGTTTAACCAACCTTGAACGAGGGCCAAAATAACATCAAATCTAATAAAAATAGGTGTCCATGCTTATCTCTCAAATGGGTACCTAAATCCAATTTCAAAACTCAATTATAAGAAAGTCAACATAAGTACATATTTTCAATCTTGGCTCGACCAACCTTGAACGAGGGCCAAAATAGCTCCAAATCTCATAAAAATAGGTGTCCATGCTTATCTCTCAAATGGATACCTAAATCCACTTTGAAAACTCGATTCCGATAAAGTCGACAAAAGTGCATATTTTCAACCTTCCTTGACCATCCTTGAACGAGGGCCAAAATAGCTCCAAATCTCTTAAAGATAGGTCTCCATGCTTATCTCTCAAATGGGTATCAAAATCAAATTTAAAATTTCAGTTCTGAGAAAGTAGACAAAAGTGCATGTTTTCAACAATAGTTTGACCAACCTTGAACGAGGTCCAAAATAGCTCCAAATCTCATAAAGATATGTGCCGATGCTTATCTCTCAAATGGGAACCTAAATCCACTTTCAAAACTCAATTCCGAGAAAGTCGACAAAAGTTCATGTTTTCAACCTTGGTTTGGAAAACCTTAAACGTGGGCCAAAATAGCTCCAAATATAAAAAAAGGAGGTGTTCATTCTTATCTCTCAAATGATTACCTAAATCCACTTCCAAAACACAATTCCAAGAAAGTCGACAAAAGTCCATCTTTTTAACCTTGAAAGAGGGCAGAAATAGCTCCAAATCTCATAAAAATAGGTGTCCATGCTTATCTCTCAAATGGCTATCTAAATCTACTTTAATATTTCAATTCCAAGAAAGTCGACAAAAGTGCATAATTTCAACCTTGCTTTGACCAACCTTGAACGAGGGCCAAAATAACTCCAAATATCGTAAAAATATGTGTCCATGCTTATCTCTCAAATGGGTACCTAAATCCACTTTCAAAACTCAATTATGAGAAAGTCAACAAAACTGCATATTTGCAACCTTGAACGAGGGCCAAAATAGCCCCAAATCTCATAAAAAATGTTTCCATGCTTATCTCTAAAATGGGTACCTAAATCCAATTTCAAAATTCAATTCTGACAAAGTTTAAAAAAATGCATCTTTTCAACTTTTTTTTGACCAACCTTTAACAAGGGCCAAAATAGCTCCAAATATCATAAAAATAGGTGTACATGCTTCTCTCTCAAATGGGTATCTAAATATACTTTAAAATTTCAATTTCGAGAAAGTCAACAAAAGTGCATATTTTCCATCTTGGTTTGACCAACCTTGAACGAGGGCCAAAATAGCTCCAAATATTATAAAAATGGGTGTCCATGCTTATCTCTCAAATGGGTACCTAAGTCCACTTTCAAAATTCGATTCCGATAAAGTCGACAAAAGTGCATATATTCATCCTTGGTTTGAACAACCTTAAATGAGGGCCAAGCTAGTTCCAAATCTCATAAAAATAGGTGTCCATGCTTATCTTTCAAATGGTTACCTAAATCCACTTTCAGAACTCAATTTTGATAAATTCGAAAAAGGTGCATATTTTCAACCTTGGTTTGAGCAACCTTGATCGCAGGACAAAATAACTGTAAATGTCATAAAAATATGTGTCCATGCTTATCTCTAAAATGGGTACCTAAATCCACTTTCAAAACTCAATTCCACGAAAGTCGACAAAAGTGCATATTTTTAACCTTGGTTTGACCAACCTTGAACGAGGGTCAAAATAGATCCAAATCTCATAAAAATAATTGTCTATGCTTATCTCTTAAATGGGTACCTAAATAAACTTCCAAAACACAATTCAGAGAAAGTTGACAAAAGTGCATATATTCATCCTTGGTCTGACCAACCTCAAACGAGGTCCAAACTAGTTCCAAATCTCATAAAAATAGGTGTTCATGCTTATCTTTCAAATGGTTACCTAAATCCACTTTCAGAACTCAATTCTGATAAATTCGAAAACGGCGCATATTTTCAACCTTGGTTTGAGCAACCTTGATCGAGGGCCAAAATAATTGTAAATGTCATAAAAATAGGTGTCCATTCTTATCTCTAAAATGGGTACCTAAATCCACTTTCAAAACTCAATTCCATGAAAGTCGACAAAAGTGCATCTTTTCAACCTTGGTTTGACCAACCATGAACGCGGGCCAAAATAGCTCCAAATCTCATAAAAATAGCTGTCCATGTTTATCTCTCAAATGCGTACCTAAATCCACTTTGAAATTTCAATCACGAGAAAGTTGACAAAAGTGGATATTTTCAACCTTCGTTTTACCAACCTTGAACGAGGGCCAAAATAGCTCGAAATCTCATAAAAATAGGTGTCCATGCTTATCTCTCAAATGGGTACCTAAATCCACTCTCAAAACTTAATTCCGAGAAAGTCGACAAAAGTGCATATTTTCTACCTTAGTTTTCCCAACCTTGAACAAGGGCCAAAATAGCTTCAAATCTCATACAAATACGTGTCCATGCCTATCTGTCAAATGGGTATCTAAATCTACTTTAAAATTTCAATTCTGAGAAATTCGACAAAAGTGCATATTTTCAACCTTGGTTTGACCAACCTTGAATAAAGGCCAAAATAGCTCCAAATATCATAAACATAGATGTCCATGCTTATCTCTCAAATGGGTACCTAAATCTACTTTCAAAACTCATTTCTGAGAAAGTCGAAAAAGTGCATCTTTTCAACCTTCGTTTGACCAACCTTGAATGATGACCAAAACAACTCCAAATCTCATAAAAATAGGTGTCCATGCTTATCTCTCAAATGGGTATCTAAATTTAATTTAAAAATTCAATTCCGAGAAATTCGAAAAAAGTGCATATTTTCAAAACAGGTGTCCATGCTTATCACTCAAATGGGTACATAAATCCGCTTTCAAAACTCATTTTGAGAAAGTCGATAAAAGTGGATATTTTCAACCTTGGTTTGAACAAACTTGAATGAGGGAAAAAATAACTCCAAATATCATAAAAATAGCTGTCGATTCTTATCTCTCAAATGACAACCTAAATCCACTTTCAGAACTCAATTCTGAGAGAGTCAACAAAACTGGATATTTGCAACCTTAGTTTGACCAACCTTGAACAAGGGCAAAAATAGCCCCAAATCTCATAAAAATAGGTGACCATGCTTATCTCTCAAATGGGTGCCTGAATCCAATTTCAAAACTCTATTCTGAGAAAGTTGAAAAAGTGCATCTTTCAACCTTGGTTTGAACAACCTTGAATGAGGGCCAAAATAGCTTCAAATCTCATAAAATAGGTGCCCATGCGTATCTCTCAAATGGGTATCTAAATCTACTTTAAAATTTCAATTTCGAGAAAGTCGAGAAAAGTGCATATTTTCAACCTTTGTTTGACCAACCTTGAATGAGCACCAAAATGGATCGAAATCTCATACAAATAGGTGTTTATGCTTATCTCTCCAATGGGTAAATAAATCCACTTTCAAAACTCAATTCCGAGAAAGTAGAAAAAAGTGCATATTTTCAACCTTGGTTTGACCAATCTTGAATGAGAGCCAAAATAGCTCAAAATCTCATAAAAATAGGTGTCAATGCTTATCTCTCAATTGGGTTCCTAAATTCACTTTCAAAAATCAATTCTGATAAAGTCGAAAAAAGTGCATATTTTCAATGTAGATTTGACCAACCTTGATCATGGGCCAAAATAGCTCAAAATATCATAAAAATAGCTATCCATGCTTATTTCTTAAATGGATACCTAAACTCACTTTCAAAACTCAATTCCGAGAAAATCAACAAAAGTGCATATTTTCAACCTTTGTTTGACCAACCTTGAACGAGAGCCAAAATAGCTCCAAATCTCATAAAAATAGGTGTCCATTCTTATCTCTGAAATGGGTACCTAAATCCACTTCCAAAACTCAATGCTGAGAAAGTCGACAAAACTGCATCTTTTCAACCCTGGTTTGACTAAGCTTTAACGCTGGTCAAAATAGTTCCAAATCTCATAAAAATAGGTCTCGATGCTGATCTCTAAAATGGGTATCTAAATCTAATTTAAAATTTCAATTGTGGGAAAGTCGATAAAAGTGCATATTTTCAACCTTCGATTGACCAACCTTAAACACGGGCCAAAATAGCTCCAAATCTCATAAAAATAGGTGTCCATGCTTATCTCGCAAATGGGTACCTATATCCACTTTCAAAACTCAATTCTGAGAAAGTCAACAAAAGTGCATATTTTCAAGCTTGGTTTGACCAACCTTGAACAAGGGCCAAAATAGCTTCAAATCTCATAAAAGTAGGTGTCCATGCTTATCTCTCAAATCGGTACCTAAATCCACTTTGAAAACTCAATTCCGAGAATGTTGAAAAAGGTGCATGTTTTCAACACTAGTTGACCAACCTTGAACAAGGGCCAAAATAGCTCCAAATCTCTTAAAAATAGGTATCCATGCTTATCTCTCAAAGGGGTATCTAAATCTAGTTTAAAATTTCAATTTCGAGAAATTCAACAAAATTGCTTATTTTAAACCTTGGTTTGACCAACCTTGAACGATGGCCAAAATGGCTCCAAATCTCATAAAAATAGGTGTCCATGCTTATCTCTCAAATGTCTAAATCAATTTTCAAAACTCAATTCCGAGAAAGTCGACAAAAGTGCATATTTTCAACCTTAGTTTGACCAACCTTGAACGAGGGCCAAAACAACTCCAAATCTCATAAAATAGGTATTCATGCTTATCTCTCAAATGGGTATCTAAATCTAGTTGAAAATTTTGATTCCGAGAAAGTCGACAAAAGTGCATATTTTCGACCTTGGTTTGACCAACCTTGAACGAGGGCTAAAATAGCACCAAATCTAATAAAAATAGGTGTCCATGCTTATCTCTCAAATGGGTACCTAATTACACTTTCAAAACTCAATTCTAAGAAAGTCGAAAAAAATGCATATTTTCAACCTTGGTTTGACCAACCTTGAATGAGGGACAAAATAGCTCCCAATCTCATAAAAATAGTTTTGCATGCTTATCTTTGAAATGGGTACCTAAATCAACTTTCAAAACTTAATTCTGAGAACGTTAACAAAACTACGTTTTTTCAACCTTGAAGAAGGGCCAAAATAGCTCCAAATCTCCTAAAAATTGATGTCCATGCTTATTTCTCAAATGAAAATCTAAATCTACTTTAAAATTTCAATTCTGGGAAAGTCAAGAAAAGTGTATTTTTTCAACCTTGAACGAGGGCCAAATTAGCTCCAAATCTCATAAAAATAGGTGTCCATGCTTATCCCTCAAATGGGTATCTAAATCTACTCTAAAATTTTAATTTCAAGAAAGTCGACAAAAGTACATATTTTCAACCTTGTTTTGACCAACCTTGAACGAGGGCAAAAATAGCTCCAAATCTCATAAAAATATGTGTCCATGCTTATTTCTCAAATGGGTAGCAAAATCCGCTTTCCAAACTTTTAATTCCGAGATAGGGAACTAAAGTGCATATTCGCAATCTTGATTTGACCAACGTTGAGCGAGGGCCTAAATAGCTCCAAATCTCATGAAAATTGGTGTCCATGCTTATCTCTCAACTAGGTATCTAAATGCACTTTAAAAACTGAATTCCGAGAAAGTCGACATAAGTGCATCTTTTCAACCTTGGTTTGACCAACCTTGAACGAGGGCCAAAATAGATCCAAATCTCATAAAAATAGGTGTCCATGCTTATCTCTCAAATGGGTACCTAAATCCACTTTCAAATTTCAATTACAAGAAAGTTGACAAAAGTGGATATTTTCAACCTTGGTTTGGCCAACCTTGAACGCGGGTCAAAATAGCTCCAAATCTCGTAAAAATAGGAGTCCATTGTTATCTCTCAAATGTGAACCTAAATCCACTTTCAAATTTAAATTATGAGAAAGTTAACAAAAGTTCAACTTTTCAACCTTGGTAAAATTAGGTGCCCATGCTTATCTCTCTAATGGGTATCTAAATCTACTTTAAAATTTCAATTTCGAGAAAGTAGACAAAAGTGCATGTTTTCAACCCTGTTTTGAATAACCTTGAACGAGGTCCAAAATAGCTCCAAATCTCATAGAAATAGGTATCCATACTTATCTCTCAAATGGGTACCTAAATCCATTTTCAAAATTCAATTCCGAGAATGTTGACAATAGTGCATATTTTCAACCTTGGTTCGACAAACCTTGAATGAGGGCCAAAATACCTCCAAATCTCATAAAAATATGTGTCCATTCTTATCTCTCAAATGGGTACCTAAATCCACTTTCAAAACTCAATAACGAGAAAGTCGACAAAAGTGCATATTTTCAACATTGCATTGACCAACCTTGAACGAGGTCAAAAATAACTCCAAATCTCATAAAAATAGGTGACCATGCTTATCTCTCAAATGGGTATCTAAATCTACTTTAAAATTTCAATTACAAGAAAGTAGACAAAACTACATGTTTTCAACCTTGGTTTGACCAACCTTGAACGAGGTCCAAAATAGCTCCAAATCTCATAGAAATAAGTATCCATGCTTATCTCTCAAATGGGTACCTAAATCCATTTTCAAAATTCAATTATGAGAAAGTTGACAAAAGTGCATATTTTCAACCTTGGTTTGACTAACCTTGAATGAGGGCCAAAATAGATCCAAATATCATAAAAATAGGTGTCCATTATTATCTCTCAAATGGGTACCTAAATCCACTTTCAAAACTCAATTCCGAGAAAGTCAACAAAACTACATTATTTCAACCTTTGTTTGACCAACCTTGAATGAGGGCCAAAATAACTCCAAATCTCTTAAAAATAGGTGTTCATGCTTATCTCTCAAATGGGTACCTAAATCAACTTTCAAAACTCAATTTTGAGAAAGTCGACAAAAGTGCATCTTTTCAACCTTGGTTTGTACAACGTTGAACGAGGGCTGAAATAGCTCCAAAACTCATAAAAATAGGTGTCCATGCTTATCTCTCAAATGTGTATCTAAATCTGCTTTAAAATTTCAATTCTGAAAAAGTCGACAAAAGTGCATATTTTCAACCTTGGTTTTACCAACCTTGATAAAGGGCCAAAATAGCTCCAAATCTCATAAAAATCAGGGATGGTTTTAAGGAACCATACTTATTTAAGAGTGTATAAATGTTGGCGAATATTACCAATACTTAAAACACCAACTATAAAATGATTGGCGATATTTTTCAAAAAAAAAAACTTAATTTCCAAGGATTTTATATCGTTTATATAATAATATATCAATTTTTAGGGTGAAAAATTTTTACCCCATCAAACTTTGGAGAAAGTCGACAGAAGTGCATATTTCCAACGTTGGTTTGACCAACCTTGGACGAGGGCCAAAGCAGCTCCAAATATCATAAAAATAGGTGTCCATGCTTACTTCTCAAATGGGTATCTAAATCTACTTTAAAATCTCAATACCGACAAAGTCGACAAAAGTGCATATTTTCAACCTTGGTTTTACCAACCTTGAACGAGGGCCAAAATAGCTCCAAATCTCATAAAAATAGGTGTCCATGCTTATCTCTCAAATGAGTACTTAAATCCGAATTCAAAACTCAATTCCGAGAAAGTCGACAAAAGTGCATATTTCATCCTTGGTTTGACCAACCTTGAACGATCGACAAAATAACTCCAAATCTCATAAAAATAGGTGTCCATGCTTATCTCTCAAATGGGTACCTAAATCCACTTTCAAAACTCAATTCCGAGAAAGTCGACAAAAGTGCATCTCTTCAACCTTGGTTTGACGAACCTTGAACGAGGGCCAAAATAACTCCAAATCTCATAAAAGTAGGTGGCCACGCATATCTCTCAAATGGGTATCAAAATCTAATTTAACATTTCAATTTCAAGAAAGTCAACAAAAGTGCAATTTTCAACCTTGGTTTTACCAAACTTGAATGAGGGCCAAAATAACTCAAATTGTCATAAAAAAGGTGTCCATGCTGATCTCTATAATGGGTATGTAAATCTGCTTTCAAAACTCAATTTTGAGAACATCGACAAAAGTGCATATTTTCAACCGTGGTTAGACCAACCTTAAACGAGGGCCAAATTAGCTTCAAATCTCATAAAAGTAAGTCTTCGTGCTTATCTCTCAACTCGGTATCTAAATTTACCTTAAAATTTCAACAAAATTGCATATCTTCAACCTAGATTTGACCAACCTTGAATAAGGGCCAAAATAGCTCCAAATCTCATAAAATTAGGTGTCCATGCTTAACTCTCAAATGGGTACTTAATTACACTTTCAAAACTCAATTCTAAGAAAGTCGACAAAAGTGCATATTTTCAACCATGGTTTGACCAACCTTGAATGAGGGACAAAATAGCTCCCAATATCATAAAAATAGGTGTCCATGCTTATCTTTCAAATGGGTACCGAAATCCACTTTCAAAACTTAATTATGAGAAAGTTAACAAAAGTGCATCTTTTCAACCTTTGATTGACCAACCTTGAATGAGGGCCAAAATAGCTCCATGTCTCATAAAAATTGATGTCCATGCTTATCTCTCAAATGAAAATCTAAATCTACTTTAAAATTTCCATTCCGTGAATGTCGAGAAAAGTGCATTTTTTCAACCTTGGTTTTGCCAACCTTGAACTAAGACCAAATTAGCTCCAAATCTCATAAAAATAGGTGTCCATGCTTATCCCTCAAATGGGTATCTAAATTTACTCTAAAATTTTAATTTCGAGAGAGTCAACAAAAGTGCATGTTTTCAACCTTGGTTTGTACAACCTTGAACGAGGGCCGAAACAACTCCAAATCACATAAAACTAGGTGTCCATGCTTAGATTCAAATGTGTATCTAACTCTGCTTTAAAATTAAAATTCTGAAAAAGTCGACAAAAGTGCATATTTTCAACCTTGGTTTTACCAACCTTGAACGAGGGCCAAAATAGCTCCAAATCTCATAAAAATAGGATTCCATGCTTATTTCTCAAATGGGTACCTAAATCCACTTTCAAAACTCAATTTCAAGAAAGTCGACAAAAGTGCATGTTTTCAACCTTGGTTTGACCAATCTTGTACGAGGGCCAAAATAACTTTGAATCTCATAAAAACAGGTGTCCATGCTAATCTAAAACATGGGTATCTAAATCTACTTTAAAATTTCAATTCCGAGAAAGTTGACAAAAGTGCATATTTTCAACCTTACTTTCACCAACCTTGAACGAGGGCCAAAATAGATCCAAATATCATAAACATAGGTGTCCATGCTTATCTCTCAAATGGGTACCTAAATCCACTTTCAAAACTCAATTATGAGAAAGTCAATAACAAGCGCATCTCTTCAACCTTATTTTTACAAACCTTAAACGAGGGCAAAAATATTTCCAAATCTCATAAAATAGGTGTCCATGCATATCTCTCAAATGCGTATCTAGAATTTACTTTAAAATTTCAATTTCGAGAAAGTCGACAAAAGTGCATATTTTCAAATTTGATATGACCAACCTTGAACGAGGGCCAAAATATTTCCAAATTTCATCAAAATAGGTGTCCATGCATATCTCTCAAATGGATATCTAGAATTTACTTTAAAAATTCAATTTCGAGAAAGTCGAAAGAAGTGCATATTTTCAGCCTTGGTTTGACCAACCTTTAACGCGAGAAAAAATTACTCCATATCTCGTAAAAATAGGTATCCATTCTTATATCTCAAATGAGTACCTAAATCCACTTTTAAAACTCAATTCCGAGAAAGTCGACAAAAGTGCATATTTTCAACCTTGGTTTGACCAACCTTGACGAGGGCAAAAATATCTCCAAATCTCATAAAAATAGGTGTTCATACTTATCTCTCAAATGGGTATCTAAATTTACTTTATAATTTGAATTCCAAAAAACTCAACAAACGTGCATATTTTCAACCTTGCTTTGATCAACCTTGAACGAGGGCCAAAATAGCTCCAATTCTCATAAAAATAGGTGTCCATGCTTATTTCTCAAACGGGTACCTAAATCCAAATTCAAAACTCAATTGCGAAAAAGTCGGAAAAAGTGCATATCTTCAACCTTGGTTTGAACAACCTTGAACGAGGGCCAAAATAGCTCCAAATCTAATAAAAATAGGTGTCCATGCTTATATCTCAAATGGGTATCTAAATCTACTTTAAAATTTCAATTACGAGAAAGTCGACAAAAGTGAATATTTTAAACCTTTATTTTACCAACCGTGAACAAGGGCCAAAATAGCTCCAAATATCATAAAAATAGGTGTCCATGCTTGTCTCTCAAATGGGTATCTAAATCTAATTTAAAATTTAAATTCCAAGAAAGTCAACAAAAGTGTATATTTTCAACCTTGGTTTGACCAACCTTGAACGCGAGCTAAAATAACTCCAAATATCATAAAAATAGGCGTTCATGCTTATCTATCAAATGGGTACATAAATCTGTTTTCAAAACTCAATTCCAAGAAAGTCAACAGAAGTGCATATTTCCAACATTGGGTTGACCAACCTTGAACAAGGGTCAAAGTAGCTTTAAATATCATAAAAATAGGTGTCCATGCTTATTTCTCAAATGGGTATCTAAATCTACTTTAAAATCTCAATTCCGACAAAATCGACAAAAGTGCATATTTTCAACCTTGGTTTTATCAACCTTGAACGAGGGCCAAAATAGCTCCAAATCTCATAAAAATAGGTGTCCATGCTTATCTCTCAAATGAGTACTTAAATCCACTTTCAAAACTCAATTTCGAGAAAGTAAAAAAAAGTGCATATTTTCATCCTTGGTTTGACCAACCTTGAACAACGGACAAAATAACTCCAAATCTCATAAAAATAGGTGTCCATGCTTATATCTCAAATGGGTGCCTAAATCCACTTTCAAAACTCAATTCCGTGAAAGTCGACAAAAGTGCATGTTTTCCACCTTGGTTTGACCAACCTTGAACGAGGGCCAAAACAACTCCAAATATCATAAAAGTAGGTGGCCACACGTATCTCTCAAATGGGTATCGAAATCTACTTTGACATTTCAATTCCAAGAAAGTCGACAAAAGTGTAATTTTCAAACTTGGTTTTAGAAACCTTGAACGAGGGCCAAAATAACTCAAAATATCATTAAAAAGGTGTCCATGCTTATCTCTCTAATGGGTACATAAATCTGCTTTCAAAACTCAATTCTCAGAAACTCGACAAAAGTGCATATTTTCAAGCGTGGTTTGCCCAACCTTAAACAAGGGCCAAATTAGCTACAAATATCATAAAAATAAGTCTCCGTGCTTATCTCTCAACTGGGTATCTAAATTTACCTTAAAATTTCGACAAAAGTGCATATGTTCAACCTAGATTTGACCAACCTTGAATGAGGGCCAAAATAACTCAAAATCTCATAAAAATAGGTGTCCATGCTTATCTCTCAAATGGGTACCTAAATCCAATTTCAAAACTCAAATCTGAGAAAGTCGACAAAACTGCATCTTTTCAACCTTGGTTTGACCAACCGTGAGCGAGGGCCAAAATAAATCCAAATCTCTTAAAAATAGGTGTCCATGCTTATCTCTCAAATGGGTACCTAAATCCATTTTCAAAACTCAATTCCGAGAAAGTCGACAAAAGTGCATATTTTCAACCTTGGTTTGAATAACCTTGAACAAGGGCCAAAATAGTTCCAAGTCTCATAAAAATAGGTGTACATGCTGATCTGTCAAATGGGTACCTAAATCCACTTTGAAAACTCAATTCTGAGAAAGTCGACAAAAGTGCATCTTTTCAACCTTGGTTTGACCAACCTTGAAAGAGGGAAAAAATAGCTCCAAATCTCATAAAAATATGTGTCAATGCTTATCTCTAAAAGGGTATCTAATTCTACTTTATGTTGATGTAATTGTAACTTCAAAATGTATTCATCCGTATTTCTTATGTACTGTAACCCGATGTTTATTCTGGGATGTATTATAATGTATTTGAGTCATGTCATGCCCCGATGTTCCGATCGGGAAGTTTCTATAATGAGAAAGTCATGTCAAGTCATTGTGGGTAACCCTCCTATTGGTCAAGGGTTAAAGTCCCCATAGTTGCGGGGCCCTTGGGTTACTAGAATGTCCTAGTGAAGTCGACCCTAGGTGATTCATTGTAATTCGGGGCAATAGTCCCCACCATTGTGTTACCCTCATATTGGTTGGAGGAGGCAAAGTCCCCACAAGTGGTGGGGAACTAGGGTTATTAGACACTCCTAGAGATGTCGGCTCTAGTAAGTAATTGTTAAGTGAGGCTGACATGTTGGATTGCACTTCAAGTGAATGGAAGAATAGAAATAGAGAGTGAGAGCCTCTCTATTTATCACTTGCAACACTCACACTCACTCATTGAGGGCGCATAAGTGAGAGAGGAGAAGCTCTCTCAGTGTGAGAGAGAGAGACGACTGTTGTTGGGAGATCATCTTACTGTTTTGGGATTTTACTATTTTGGTGCTGATTATATCTCTAAGGAAGTTGTGGGGTTTTCTCCTTTATGGTTTCCCTGAGGAAAACTCTTTGTGTCTCTTGTCTCTTGTGATGTGCTTATGTTTTATTGCTGTGCTTTTTATTTTCTCAGTGAAAAGATACTAAGATCATAATGCTAGCTTATATGTGATGAAAAACTAACATGGTATCAGAGCTAACCTGAGAAGAAGACATTGTGCAGTGACAGAAGCTAGGGCTTCTCACTTTTTGGGTCTCTCTCCACAATCCATCAACAAAAGTATGCTAGGCTTACTCTCCAATGAAGGGCGCATCTTTCTGTCGAAGCAGAATTCGATTCCGAGCATTTTTCAGTCTTCGATGCGGAAATTGGGGCTGTCTACAAAAGAGGAATTTTTGAGTGAGACCAGCATAGCATTCTTCTCCTCATCAAAATCAAATTTTAGAGACCTGGATCAAGAAATTTGGTTGGGTGAAACTCCGGGAAAGTCAAACCCTAGTTTGACCTCGAGCTAGAAAAAACCCTAAATACTAAAAATGATAAGTTTTGGTACATTCAATATATTTTGAGGTTGGTGAAGTCTCAGAAGTGGAAAATTTCAGGGGCCAAAGATACATTCCTGATGTACACTGTGTTCAAAATTCATTGTCAGATTTGCAATATTTTGGGAGATATGATCCCTCCAAGTTAGGGTTCCAGCCTCTTCCAGAATTCATCCCTAAACAGGATACCTGGGGCGAATTGTAGTATCTTGGGGTACAGATATCCAAATGGAATTCCCAAATATGTTCCAGCAAGGCTACGTACTTTACTTTCAATGGTCTAAATATTAGACTCAGAAGATGAACCAGTGACACATGGAATGCCGTACAACTTCGTTGTTCTGAACAGTCCTGTAACAGGTCACCTTGGGAAAAGGATCATAAATCCCAAATGGTGAAACCAATTTTGATGAAACCTATGGTGTTATATCAGGGTCATGCGAGGTTACCTCAGTGACCAATTTTAAATACATAGGAGCATAATTTTCATAGATATCACAGAAATAGTAACATGCATTTCTGCAGAATATATGGGAAAACTAGGCTTCCTGTTCTGGGAACTTCCCTCCATTGTTTTCAGAAAAGGAGTACATTGGACAAATCCATTTGAAGAGATCTATCTATCTATCCAATCAGATATGAAAGAGTCCAAGTTTTGAAAATTAGGGTTTCTGTGGCAAACCCTAGATCAACCAGCTCCAGAACCAAGACGGACACCTCAAATCGGTAAGATCTAATCCTTTGCTATTTTCATTTGAGGTTCTCATTTCAAAGTGATCTATCACATCAGCTTGATGATAAGCTTGGTGAAGTTGACAACTTCCAAGCATAGAAGTATTTGATCTCTCTAAATAAAATGGATTGGACACCTACATGAGTATAGAGGTTCCTGTTTCAGAGGGAGATGACGCTAGAAGCCTTTCACAAGAAGAACTTGGTCAAGGCCAAGAAGATCATTACTGATTCAGTCATGTATCAACTTGTACCACAAGTGTCTTCCCTAAAGACACCGAAGATGTTTGATTTCTTGACAAAGATATTTGAAGGGAAGAACATACATCAGAATATGACCTTAAGAAACCAGTTCAAGGAAGTGAAGATCCATAATGCAAAGACCATGCAGTCATAAGGGTATCTCAAATCAAAGAACAACTTGAAGCGGAAAAAGAAGAAGTGAAGAATGTAGAAGTGGTGATGGCCACCTTGAATAGACTCCCAGGATCATGCGATTCATTCATGCGAGTAATATGTGCCAGAAGGAAGTGATTACTTTCAGCAGACTTTGGGAAGAAGAAGAAGGTCTACCCATAAGAAGAAAAGATAAGATGGGAGCATTTGAAGATCAGGCTCTCACCATCCAAAGAAGATCCCTCAAGCAATGAGGAATACAAAGGACCCAACTCTAGAAGAACCTCTTATCCATCCTAGCATTTGGATAATAAATGATGCTATCATGAATGAAGAAGACGATGAAGCTGAAGGATCAAGAAGGAGTCTACCCACGAAACAAATAAAGATAAGTATTCAATTGTCATATTGTTTTGTTGTGCATTTGTTATATTCAGTTGATGTATTATGCATGATAGGATGTTTGCATTAATGACATTATACTACTAATATGCATGTGATGGGTAAGTAGCTCATGGTGCTATACAACTCTCCATTGCTACTTATTTAGAATGAAACCTCTTTGCTGACATATTGGATTAGTGCACAATCGCAATGTTGTCCTGGTAGAGATGGAAGGTATCTAGAAAGTTTTAGTGAGATATGGATGAATGTTGTATTGGCTAAAGTAGTTGCATGATCATATATTTATGCATAAGAACTTTCCAGTATAAATATTCCTTATGAAATGTTTCTAACCATACAAATGCATTTGACTTGTAGGAAAGATCGCATACACAATTGCCTACAAGAAAAGAAGAATGAAGACCTGTTCTGAAGAACAAGTGACGATAGTTCAAAGACAAAGAATAATATGACAAGTGCAATAACATCATTGATGCAGAACCTTCCAGCCACTAAGAAGAAAGGGAAGACCAGTTCAAGAAGAATGATGTCTAGGATGCAATATCGATACCTGAAGAGAATTTCATAGTTCCATCGTGCAGTATATGGAAACATCGTGGGATATAAGGCAAGATTCGTAGCACGAGGATTTTCATGAAAAGAAGGCATAGACTATGAAGAGACATTTGCAGCCACTGAAGGTGAAGTCACATGACATGTATAATCTTGAAAGAAGGCCTTGTACAAGTTGAGAAGACACCCATGGCATAACACATACATGATGAGCTTGATGAATATCTTAACCGTTGCTACAAGGTTGATAAAGGATGACAAGCTCACAGATGGATGTGAGAAGAACTTTTGAAAAAGTTCAAAATAAAGGATCTTGGTATACAATGATCCTAGATGGATACTACTTGTCACTCTGGTACAGAATATTTCAGTACGTAGAGTACGGAAGACAGAGGGAGTATGATGCTCCGCTTCAGAGGGAGTGACTGTAGAAGATCCTGAGGTTCAACATGGTATGACAGGATGTATAGATTACTGATGAATCTAGGCTTTACTGAGAGTAAAGAAAATTCCAACCTTTGCTTCAAGGTTGGAGGTGGAATACCAGTGATGCTCCTGTTATGTGTCGATGCACTATTGTTCTAGTCATGGAGGAGTGGACAATGGAAGTATGCAGTAGAGATCCTGAATAGTTTTAGGATGATGGACTGCATGACCACACCTATGGCATCGAACCTGAAGCTGTTAAGTGATGCTTCATCAGAGATGGTTGATGCTATGATGTGTTGTCAGATGATTGGGTCCTTGATGTACCTGACGAACACAAGACCAGATATGTGCTTTGCTGTGAACACCTTGAGCCAGTTCTTGACAGATCTGAGACATGTTCACTTGATTACTGCAAAGCATATTTTGAGGTACCTGAAGGGTACAATTGATTATGGGCTCAAGTACGATGCGAATCAAAATATTAACCTAGAGGGTTATGTTGATTCAGATTGGGAAGGCAGTGCCATCGACAGGAAGAGTACTTTAGGACGTTGCTTTAGTATGGGATCAGGTGTGATCTCTTGGTTTAGCAAGAAGCAATCCTGTGTGGCACTGAGTACAGCTGAAGCAGAGTATGTCGTAGCTTGTTTAGCTAGCTGTGAGGGAGTATGGATGTGAAAGATACTGTCTGATATATTTGATCTCCAGTTGGATGCTACTTGTATACATTGTGACAACCAGATTTGTGTGAAGTTGTCAGAATCTAGTGTTCCATGACAAGTCGAAGCATATTGAGATCAAGTATCACTATATCAGGGATATGGTGCAGAGAGGAGCAGTGAAGCTCTAGTATGTGGCAACGGAGGAATAGATAGCTGATGTATTGATGAAGCCATTGGCTGGGTTGAAGTTCGAGTACTTCAGGGAGAGACTTGGTGTTCCTCAGATCGAGGTTCCCTCCAAGAGAAAGTGATGAGACCCATAGCCATTCTGACATGGTGAGAGGATTGGTTCCTTCCATGGTTAGATGTAAGGGCTGAGCCATTCTGTCATGGTGATAGGGTTGCCCCCTTCCATGTCAGATATGAGTGCTGGCCATTCTATTGAGTAGGACAGATGTAAGGGAAATTTCCATTCTAGGAATGGAGGCACTTGGTTAGTTACTAGGATCACTCAGTGTAGGACTAAGTAGCCATTCTAATGTGATAGAGGGATGTGTTCCCACTTGATCAGATGTAAGGGCTGAACCATTCTGTCATGGATAAAGGATTAAGTTCATTCCATGTCAGATGTGAGTGTTGGCCATTTCGACGAGCAGGTCGAATGTAAGGGCAACTGCCACTATCTAGGAGAATGGAGGCACCTGGTCAGTTACCAGGTAGCTCAATCGAGGACTGGGGGCCATTCTGATATGACTGCTGGGATGTGTTCTCATAGGATCATATGTGAGTGCAAGCCCTTCCATCACTTTGAGCAGGATGTTTTCCCGCCTGGATGGATGTAAGTGCAGATCCTTTTCATCACTGTGAGCAGGATGTGTTCCCGCCTGGATGAATGTAAGTGCTGAAATATCTCATCACTGTGAGTAGGATGTGTTCTAGCCTGGATGGGATTCTTTCATCATTGTGAGCAGGATGTGTTCCAACTTGGATGAAAGTGGGAAAATATTCCATCACTGTGAGTAGGATGTGTTCCAGCCTGGATGGGAGTCTTCCATCAGTGTGGTAGGATGTGTTCCCGCTTGGATGGATGTGCCTTTCTGATGAGTAGGTCAGATGTAAGTGTTGATCCTTTTCACAGATGTTAGTGATGTGATGTCCTACCATGCCGGTGAATGTGAGTGCTGGGCCTTTCTGATATGATTATAGGATTGGTTCCTACACGATCAGATGTGAGTGTTGGGCATGCCTTTCTGATGAGTAGGTCATATGTAAGTGTTGGGACAAGACCTAAATGATGGATAGGCCTACACCCAGCATGAAAAAGGCCTAGCTCTGTAGAACTTCCTGTGACGAGAAGAATCATGAGATAGCACCTGTGGTACTGATCCAGTAATGATGATCCAGTAGAGATGATCTAGATCGAGTGATGATCTAGATCCGATGATGATGTCTAGTGATGATCCAGATCGAGTGATGATCCAGATGCAATGAAGATGTCCAGTGATGATCCAGATCGAGTGATGATCCAGATCCGATGATGATGTCTAGTGATGATCCAGATCGAGTGATGATCTAGATCCAGTGATGATGTTTAGTGATGATCTAGATCAAGTGATGATCCAGATCCAAATGAAGATGACTTATAGATGAAGATGACTTGAAGATGATGAGGACTTGACAATGACCCAGATAATGCAAAGAAGAATACTTGTGCTAATAAATTGTGTCGAGAGAATACCTTCCTAGTTAAGAGGGAGTGTTGATGTAATTGTAACTTTGGAATGTATTCATTTGTATTTCTTATGTATTGTAACCCGATTTTTATTCTAGGATGTATTGTAATGTATTTGAGTCATGTCATGCCCCAATGTTCCGATCTGGAAGTTTCTATAATGAGAAATTCATGTCAATTCATTGTGGGTAACCCTCCTATTGGTCAAGGGTTAAAGTCCCCATAGTTGTGGGGCCCTTGGGTTATTAGACTGTCCTAGTGAAGTCAACCCTAGGTGAGTCATTATAATTCAGGGCAATAGTCCCCACCATTGTGTTACCCTCCTATTAGTTGGAGGAGGCAAAGTCCCCATAAGTGGTGGGGCACTAGGGTTATTAAACACTCCTAGAGATGTCGGCTCTAGTAAGTAATTGTTAAGTGAGGTCGACATGTTGGAGTGCACTTCAAGTGAACAGAAGAATATAAATAGAGAGTGAGAGCCTCTCTATTTATCACTTGCAACACTCACACTCACTCATTGAGGGCGCATAAGTGAGAGAGGAGAAGCTCTCTTAGTGTGAGAGAGAGAGATGACTGCTGTTGGGAGATCATCTTACTATTTTGGGCTTTTACTGTTTTGGTGCTGATTCTATCTCCAAGGAAGTTGCGGGGTTTTCTCCTTTATGGTTTCCCCGAGGAAAACTCTTTGTGTCTCTTGTCTCTTGTGATGTGCTTATGTTTTATTGTTGTGCTTATTATTCTCTTAGTGAAAAGATCCTAAGATCATAATGCTAGCTTATATGTGATGAAAAACTAACACTTTAAAATTTCAATTCTCAGAAAGTTAACAAAAGTGTAAACTTTCAACCTTGATTTGAACAACCTTGAACGAGGGCCAAAATATCTCCAAATCTCGTAAAAATAGGTGTCCATGCTTATCTCTTAAATGTCTATGCAAATCTGCTTTCAATTTTCAATTCCGAGAGAGTCGACCAAATTGCATATTTTCAATCTTGATTTTGACCAACCTTGAAGCAGGGCTAAAATAGATCCAAATCTCATTTAAGTAGGTCTCCATGCTTATCTCCCAAATCGGTACCTAAATCCACTTTCAAAACTCAATGACGAGAAAGTCGACACAAGTGCATATTTTCAACCTTGGTTTTCCCAACATTGAACGCGGGCCGAACTTGATCATAATCTAATAATAAAAGGCATCCATGCTTATCTCTCAAATGGATATGTATATCTACTTTAAAATTTCAATTCTGTGAAATTCGACAAAAGTGCATATTTTCAACCTCGGGTTGACCAACCCTGAACAAGCGACAAAATAGCTCCAAATCTCATAAAAGTAGTTGTCCATTCTTATCCTTCAAATGGGTACATAAATCCACTTTCAAAACACAATTTCTAGAAAGTCGAAAAAAACACATCTTTTTAATGTTGGTTTGACCAACCTTGAATGAGGACCAAAATAGCTCCGAATATCATAAAAATAGGTGTCCATGCTTATCTCTCAAATGGGTATCTAAATCTACTTTAAAATTCAAATTTTGTGAAATTCGACAAAAGTGTATATTTTCAACTTTGGTTTGACAAACCCTTAATGAGGGCCAGAACTGCTCCAAATCTCATAAAAATAGGTGTCCATGCTTATGTCTCAAATGGGTATCTAAATATACATTAAAATTTTAATTTCGATAAAGTGGACAAAAGTGCATATTTTCAACCTTGGTTTAACCAACCTTGAACGAGGGCCAAAATAGCTCCAAATATCATAAAAATAGGTGTCCATGCTTATCTCTCAAATGGGTACCTAAATCCACTATCAAAACTCAATTCTGAGAAAAACTACAAAAGTGGATATTTTCAACCTTGCTTTGACCAACCTTGAACGAGGGCCCAAATAGCTTCAAATCTCATAAAAATAGGTGTCCTTGCTTATCTCTCAAATTGGAACCTAAATCAACTTTCAAATTTCAATTACGACAAAGTCGAAGAGACTGCATATTTTCAACCTTGGTTTGACTAGCCTTGAACGAGGGCTAAAATAACTCAAAATCTCATAAAAATAGGTGTACATGCTTCTCTCAAATGGCTAGCTAAATCAACTTTCAAAACTCAATTCTGAGAAAGTTGACAAAAGTGCATCTTTTCAACCTTGGTTTGACCAATCTTTAATGAGGGCCAAAATAGATCCAAATCTTATAAAAATGGGTGTCAATGCTAATCTGTCAAAAGGGTATCTAAATCTACTTCAAAATTTCAATTTCGAGAAAGTTGAAAAAAGTGCATATTTTCAACCTTGGTTTGACCAACCTTGAATGAGGGCCAAAATAGCTCCAAATATCATAAAAATAGGTGTCCATACTTATCTCACAAATGGGTAACTGAATCCACTTTCATTTTGCAAATCCGAGAGTGTCAAAAAAACTGCATATTTTCAATCCTGGTTTGACCAACCTTGAACGAGGGCGAAAGTAGATGCAAATCTCATAAAAATTGGTTTCCATGCTTATCTCTCAAACGGGTACCTAATTCAACTTTCAAAACTCAATTCAAAGAAATTCGACCAAAGTTCATCTTTTCAACCTTGGTTTGACCAAACTTGAACCAGGGCAAAAATAGCCACAAATCTCATAAAAATAGGTGTCCATTCTTATCTCGCAAATGGGTACCTAAATCCACTTTAAAAACGCAATTCCAAGAAATTCAACGAAAGTGCATCTTTTTTACCTTGGTTTGACCAACCTTGAATGACATTCAAAATATCTCCAAAGATCATAAAAATAGGTGTCCATGATTATCTCTCAAAAGGGTAGCTAAATCCACTTTCAAATTTCAATTCCGAGAAAGTCGATAAAAGTGGATATATTCAACCTTGGTTTGACCAACCCTAAACGAGGTGCAAAATAACTCCAAATATCAGAAAAATAGGTGTCCATGCTTATCTCTCTAATGGGTACCTAAATAAACTTTCAAATTTCAATTACGAGAAAGTCGACAAAACTGCATATTTTAAACCTTGGTTTGACCAGCCTTGAACGAGGGCCAAAATAGCTCCAAATTTCTTTAAAATAAGTGTCTGTTCTTATCTCTCAAATGGGTATGTAAATCCACTTTCAAAACTTAATACCGATAAATTCGTCAAATGTGAATATTTTAAACCTTTGTTTTACCAAACTTTAACGAGGGCCAAAATAGCTCTAAATCTCATAAAAATAGGTGTCCATGCTTATCTCTCAAATGACTACCTAAATCCACTTTCAAAACTCGATTCTGAGAAAGTTGACAAAAGTGCATATTTTCAACCTTGGTTTGAACAACCTTGAACAAGAGCCAGAATAGCTCCAAATCTCATAAAAATAGATGTCCATGATTATCTCTCAAATGGGTACCCAAATCCACTTTCAAAACTCAATTCTGAGAAAGTCGACAAAAGTGCATATTTTCAAGCTTGGTTTGACCAACCTTAAATGAGGGACAAAATAGCTCCAAATATTATAAAAATACGTGTACATGCTTATCTCTCAAATGGGTCTCTAAATCTACTTTAAAATTTCAATTCTGTGAAAGTCAACACTGAATGAACCTTGGTTTGACCAACACTGAATGAGGGCCAAAATAGATCCAAATCTCATAAGAATAGGTTTGCGTGATTATCTCTCAAATGGGTACCTAAATCCACTTTCAAAACTAAATTCCGAGAAATATGACAAAAGTGCATCTTTTTAACCTTGGTTAGACCAACCTCTAACAAAGGCCGAAATAACTCCAAATATCATAAAAGTAGGTGTCCATGTTTACCTCTCAAATGGGTACCTAAATCTACTTTCAAAACTCAATTCTAAGAAAGTAGACAAAAGTGCACATTTTAAACCTTCGTTTGAACAACCTTGAACGAGCACAAAACATCACCAAATCTCATAAAAGTAGGTGTCCATGCTTATCTCTCAAATGTGTACCTAAATCCACTTTCGATACTCAATTCCCAAAAAGGCGACAAAAGTGCATATTTTCAACCTTGGTTTGATCAACCTTGAAAGAGGGCCAAATAGCTCCAAATCTCATAAAAATACGTGTCCATGCTTATCTCTCAAATGGGTACCTAAATCCACTTTCAAAACTCAATTTCGAGGAAGTCAACAAAAGTGCAACTTTTCAACCTTTGTTTGACTAACCTTGAATGAGGGCCAAAATAGCTCCAAATCTCATAAAGATAGGTGTCCATGCTTATCTCTCGAATGGGTATCTACATCTACCTTAAAATTTCAATTTCGAGAGAGTCGACAAAAATGTATATTTTCAACCTTGGTTTGGCCAACCTTTAACAAGGGCCAAAATAGCTCCAAATGTCATAAAATTTGTTGTCCATTCTTATCTCTAAAATGGGTATCTAAATCCACTTTCAAAACTCAATTCTGAGAAAGTCGACAAAAGTGCATATTTGCAACCTTGGTTTGACCAACCTTGACCGAATGCCAAAATAGCTCCAAATATCATAAAATAGGTGTCCATGTTTATCTCTCAAATGGATATTTAAAACCACTTTAAAAACTCAATTCCGAGAAATTCAACAAAAGTGCATCTTTTCAACCTTTCTTTGACCAACCTTCAGCGAGGGCCAAAAGAGCTCCAAATCTTGTAAAAATCGATATCCATGCTTATTTCTTAAATGGGTACCTAAATCCATTTTCAAATTTCAATTCCGAGAAATTAAATAAAAGGGGATATTTTCAACCTTGCTTTGACCAACTTTGAATGGGGGCTAAAATAGCTCCAAATCTCATAAAAATAGGTGTCCATGCTTATCTCTCAAACGGGTACCTAAATCCACTTTCAAAACTTGTTGATGTATTTTTAACTTCAGAATGTATTCATCTGTATATCTTATGTATTGTACCCCGATGTTTATTCCAGGATGTGTTTGTAATGTATTTGAGTCATGTCATGCCCCGATGTTCCTATCAGGAGGTTCTATAATGTAAACAAGTCATGTCAAGTCATTGTGGGTAACCCTCCTATTGGTCAAGGGTTAAATTCCTCGTAGTTGTGGGGCCCTAGGGTTATTAGACTATCCTAGAGAAGTTGACGCTAGGTGAGTCATTGTAAGTCAGGGTAATAGTCCCCACCATTGTGTTAAGGATAATCCTCCTTATATGTCGGAGGAGGCAAAGTCCCCACAAGTTGTGGGGCACTAGGGTTATTAGACACTCCTAGAGATGTCGGCTCTAGTAATTAATTTTTAAGTGAGGCCGACATGTTGGAGTGGGTTTCAAGTGAACAAAAGAATATAAATAGAGAGTGGGCCTCTCTATTTATCACACACACACTCACTCATTGGGGCGCATGAGTGAGAGGAGAAGTTGCTGGGATAAGAGAGATACTACTGCTGTCGGGAGATCATCTTTATGTTTTCAGGTTTTACTTTCAGTACTGATTCTATCTCTGAGGAAGTTGCGGGGTTTTCTCTGTTATGTTTTCCCCGAGGAAAATTATTTGTGTCTCTTATCTCTTGTGTTTATTGCTGTGCATGTTATTCTCTCAGTTAAAGATCCTAAGATCATAATGCTAGCTTGAATGATAAAAATATAACATAGTATCAGAGCTAACTAGAGAAGAAGACATTGTGCAGCTGCAGAAGCTAGGGATTCTTACTTTTTGGGTCTCTATCCACAATCCATCAGCAAAAGTATGTTAGGCTAACTCTCCATTAAAGGGCGCATCTTTATGTTGATGCAGAATTCAATTCCGAGCATTTTCAGTTTTTGGTGCGGCAAATTAGGGCTTCTTACAGAAGAGGAATTTTTGAGTGAGCTCGGCATAGGATTTCTCTCCTCATCAAAATCAAATTTTAGAGACCTGGGTCAAGATTTTTGGTTGGGAGAAACTCCGGGAAAGTCAAACCCTAGTTGGCCCCAATCTAGAAAAACCCTAAAATACTAAAAATGATACGTTTTGGTACATTCACTATATAGAGGAATTGGTGAAGGATCAGGAGCTGAAAATTGTAGAGGATGAAGAGAAAATCCTGAGTTACACTGTGTCCACAATTTAGCCTCAGATTCTCTATATTCTGCGAGATATGATCCCTCCAATTTAGGGTTCCAGCTTCTTCCAGGATTCATTCTTAACAGGACACCTGGGGAGAATTGTCATATCTTGGACTAAAAAGTTCCAAATGAAATTTATAAAAATTTTCTATATAGGGCATGGAATTTACCTTCTATCGTCTAAGTTTTAGACCTAGAAGATGAAACAGTGACACAGGGAAGTCCGAACAACTTCGTTGTACTGAACATTCCTGTAACAGGTCACCTTGGGAAAACAATCATAAGTCCTAATGGGTGAAACCGATTCTGATGAAACCTATGGTTTTGGAACAAGGATATGCGAGGCTACCTCAGTGAAAATTTTTATAGATAGAGGAGTAGTAATTTTGGACATATCACAGAAATAGTAACAGACATTTCTGCAGAAGAAATTGGTAAACTAGGGCTTCCTATTCCGGGAGCTTCCCTCCACTGTTTTCATAAAAGGAGTACATTGGATAGCTCAAATTGAAGAGATCTATCTTTCTATCCAATAATATCTTAAAGATTCTAAGTTTTGAAAATTAGGGTTTCTCTGACAAACCTAGATCAGTGAGCTCTAGAACCAGGACGGACACCTCAAATCGGTAAGATCTAATCTTTTGCTATTTTCATTTGAGGTTCTCATTTCAAAGAGATCTACTACATCAGCTTGGTGAAGTTGACAACTTCCAAGCATGGAAGTATATGATCTCTCTGGAGAAAATTAATTGGACACCTACATGAGTAGAGAGGTTCTAGTTCCAGAGGGAGATGAGGATAGAAGCCTTACACAAGAAGAAATTGGTCAAGGCCAAGAAGATCATTGATGATTCAATCATGGATCACCTTGTACCACAAGTGTCTTCCCTAAATACACTGAACGAGATGTTTTATTCCTTGACTAAGATATTTGAATGGAAGAACATAAATCAGAATATGAATTTGAGAAAACAATTGAAGAATGTGAAGATCCAGAATGCAGAGACCATGCAGTCATACTTTACAAGGGTCTCTTAAATCAAAGAACAACTTGAAGCGGTAAAAGAAGAAGTGAAGAATGCAGAAGTGGTGATAGCCACCTTGAATGGCTTCCCAGGATCATGGGATTCATTCATTCAAGGAATGTGTGCCAAAAGGAAGTGATTAATTTCTGCAGACTCTGGGAAGAAGAAGACGCTCGTCTCATAAGAAGAGAAGAGAAGATGGGAGCAATTGAAGATCAAGCTCTCACTATCGAAAGAAGATCCCTCAAGTGATGAGGAATATGAAGGAATCAATTCCTGAAGAACCTTTTATCCATCTTGAGAGTTTGGATAAGAAATGATGAAGTCATGAATGAAGAAGATAATGAAGCAGAAGGATCAAGAAGGAGTCTACCCATGAAACAAATAAAGATAAGTATTCAATTGTCATTTCATGATATTGTTTTTGTTAGTCATTTGTTTATATTCAGTTAATGTATTATGTATGATAGAATGTTTGCATTAACGACAGTATACTACTAATATGCATATGATTGGTAAGTAGCTCATGGTGCTATACAAATATCCATTGCTACTTATCTAGAATGAAACCTCTTTGTTGACATATTGGTAGTGCACAATCTCAATGTTGTCTTGGTGGAGATGGAAGGCATCTAGAAACGGATCCGAGAGATATGGATGAATGTTGTATGGGCTAAAATAGTTGCATGATCATATATTTATGCATAAATATTTTTCCATTATGAATATTCCTTATGAAATGTTTTTAACCATACAAATGCATTTGACTTGTAGGAAATATCACATACATAATCGCCTATAAGCAAAGAAGGATGAGACTTGTTCCAAAGAACAAGTAACGACAGTTCAAGATGAAAAATAATACGACGAATGCAGCGACATAATTGATGCAAAACCTTCCAAGAAGAAAGGGAACACCGGTTCAAGAAGAATGATGTCTAGGATGTAGTATCGACACATGAAGGGAAGTTCATAGTTCCATCATGTAGTAGATGGAAACATCGTGGGATACAAGGAAATATTCATAGCACGAGGCTTCTCATGAAAAGAAGGCATAGACTATGAAGAGACATTTGCAGCCAGTGGGAGTTGAGACACATGACAGGCATAATCATGTGTGCAAATGAAAGGAGACCTTGTACGAGCTCAGAAGACACCCATGGGATAACACATACATGAGGAGCTTGATGAACATATTAACCTTTTCTACAAGGTTGAAGATGAAAGCCTATAGAGGATGACAAGCTCACAGCTGGGTGCAAGAAGAAATTTTGAAAAGGTTCAAGATATAGGATCTTGGTATCCAGTGATCCTAGATGGATACATAGAATATTAGTAGCATAGGAAGCTACTTGTCACTCCGGTACAGAATGTTTAAGTGCAGAGTACAGAAGATAGAGGGAGTATGATGCTTCAGAGGGAGTGACTGTAGAACATCTTAAGGTTCAACATGGTACGACAGGATGGATCGATTACTGATGAATCTAGTCTTTACTGAGAGGAAAGTGGATTCCAACATTTGCTTCAAGGTTGAAGGCGGAAGACCAGTGATGCTCCTGTTATGTGTCGATGCACTACGTTCTAGGCATCGAGGTGTGGAAAAGGGAAGTATGCAGTAGAAATCTTGAATAGGTTCAGGATGATGGACTACATGACCACACCTATGGCATCGAACCTGAAGCTATTGATTGTTGCTTCATCAGATTCGGTTGATGCCACGATGTATAGTCAGATGATTTGTTCATTGATGTACCTGACGGATACAAGACCCGATATTTATTTGCTGTGAACACATTGAGACATGTTCACTTGATGGTTGCAAAGGTTACAGTTTAGTATGGGCCCAAGTATGAGGTGAATTAGAAGATTAACCTGGAAGGTTATGTTGATTCAGATTGGGCAGGAAGTGCCATCGATAGGAAGAGCACTTCAAGGTGTTGCTTCTGTATGGGATCAGGTGTGATCTCTTGGTTTAGTAGGAAGCAATCCTGTGTGGCACTGATTACAATTGAAGCAAAGTATGTCATAGCTTGTTCAGCTAGTTGTGAGGCAGTATGGTTGAGGAAGCTCCTGTTTCATTTATTTGATCTCTAGTTGATGCTACTTGTATACATTGCGACAACCAGAGTTTTGTGAATTTGTCGTAGAACTCGGTGTTCCATGACAAGTCGAAGAATATCAATATCATTTATCACTATATCGGGGATATGGTGCAAATGGGAGCAGTGAAGCTCCAACATGTTGCGATGAACGAATAGATAGCTGATGTGTTGACAAAGCCATTGGCTAGGGTGAAGTTTGAGTACTTCAGGGAGAATCTTGGTGTTCTCCAGATCGAGGTTCCTTCCAAGAGGAAGTGATGATTCCATGAGCCATTCTAACATGGTGAGAGGATTGGTTCCTTCCATGGTCAGATGTAAGGGCTGAGCCATTCTGTCATGGTGAGAGGATTGGTTCCTTCCATGGTCAGATGTAAGGGCTGAGCCATTCTGTCATGGTGAGAGGATTGGTTCCTTCCATGTTAGATATGAGTGCTGATCGATTCTGATATGACTGTAGGATTGGTAACTACATGATCAGATATAAGGGCTATTGCCATTCTTGGAATGGAGGTTCCTGGTTAGTTACCAGGAATACTTAGTTTAGTAATGAGGTTCTTTCTGATACGACTGTAAGATGTAGTCTTACATGATCAGATGTGAGTGCAGAGCCCTTCTGACATTGGTTATCAGATGTAAGTGCAGAGCCTTTTCGACATGAAGGATTTGTTCCTTGCATGGTCGAATATAAGTGCTGAGCCTTTCTGACATTGGTTTTTATATGTAAGTGCAAAGCCTTTCAGCATGGAGGATTGGTTCCTTGCATGGTCGAGTGTAAGTGCTGAGCCTTTTTGACATTGGTTGACGGATGTGAGCGCTAGGCCTTTCTGACAGGGTTGTGGGATGTGTTCCCACATGGTCAAATGTGAGTGCTGGGCGTGCCTTTCTGATATGACTATAGGATTGGTTCCTACATAATTAGATGTAAGTGCTGGGTGGGCCATTCTGACTTAGGGTCAGACATAAGTGCTGGAAAATACCTACATGGAGACTAGGCTTACAACTAGCATGAATAAGGGATGGCTCTATAGAACTTAATTTGACAAGAAGAATCATGAGATAGCACCCGTGATGATGATCCAACAGTGATGATGATCCAGATTGAGTGATGATACAGATCCAGTGATGATGATCCAGATCCAGTGATGATCCAGATCCATTAATGATGATCCAGATCAAGTGATGATCTAGATCCTGTGATGATGATCTAGATCGAGTGATGATCGAGATCCAATGATGAAGATGACTTGAATATGACGAGGAATTAGTGATGATCTAGATGACATAGAGAAGAAGACTTGTGCTGATAAATTGTGTTGAGAGAATACCTTCCTAGTTAAGAGGGAGTGTTGATGTATTTGTAACTTCAGAATGTATTCATCAGTATATCTTATGTATTGTACCCTGATGTTTATTTTGGGATGTGTCTGTAATGTATTTGAGTCATATCATGCCCCAATGTTCCTATCAGGAGGTTCTATAATGTAAACAAGTCATGTCAAGTCATTGTGGGTAACCCTCCTATTGGTCAAGGGTTAAAGTCCCTGTAGTTGTGGGGCCCTAGGGTTATTAGAATATCATAGAGAAGTTGACCCTAGGTGAGTCATTGTAATTCAAGGCAATAGTACCCACCATTGTGTTAAGGATAAACCTCCTTGTTGGTCGAAGGAGGAAAAGTCCCCACAAGTTGTGGGCCACTAGGGTTATTAGACAAGGTCCCATATTTAAATGTAGTTTTTCATAGCCATTACATCTTAGGCTCTCGAAGTCTCCTGAAGATGATATCAGAGGAGAGATCAAAACGTTGAGCACAGTCTTAAACACTAATGCAGTTCCATATTACAAAATTAATCCCTACATATGGATACCTTCAAACCCCTAGAGATGTTGGCTCTAGTAAGTAATTGTTAAGTGAGGCCAGCATGTTGAAGTGGGTTTCAAGTGAACAAAAGAATATAAATAGAGAGTGAGCCTCTCTATTTCTCACACACACACTCATTCATTGGGGTGCATGAGTGAGAGGAGAGTTTTATGGGACAAGAGAGATACTACTGTTGTCGGGAGATCATCTTTATGTTTTTGGATTTTACTTTTTGTGTTGATTCTATCTCTAAGGAAGTTGAGAGGTTTTCTCCTTTACGGTTTCCCTGAGGAAAATTCTTTGTGTCTCTTGTCTCTTGTGTTTATTTCTGTGCATGTTATTCTCTTATTTAAAATGCTAGCTTGAATGATAAAAATATAACAAAACTCAATTCCGAGAAAGTCGACAAAAGTGCATCTTTTCAATGTTGGTTTGTCCAACCTTGAACGAGGGCCAAAACAACTTCAAATGGGTATCTAAATTTACTTTAAAATTTCAATTCTAAGAAATTTGAAAAAAGTGCATATTTTCAACCTTGGTTTGACCAATCTTGAATGCAGACGATAATAGCTCCAAATATCATAAAAATAGGTGTCCATGCTTATCTCTAAAATGGGTACCTGAATCTGCTTTAAAAACTCAATTCCGAGAAAGTCGACAAAAGTGCATATTTTCAACCTTGGGTTAACGAATCTTATACGAGAGCCAAAATAGCTCCAAATCTCATAAAAATAGGTGTCCATGCTTATCTCTCAAATGGGTATCTAAATCTACTTTAAAATTTCAATTCTGAGAAATTCGATAAAAGTGCATATTTTCAACCTTTATTTGACCAACCTTGAATGGGGGACAAAGTAGCTCCAAATATCATAAACATAGTTTACCATGCTTATCTCTTAAATGGGTACCTAAATCCAATTTCAAAACTAAATTCCGAGAAAGTTGACAAAAGTGCATATTTTCAACCTTGGTTCGAGCAACCCTTAATGAGGGCCAAAATATCTCCGAGTCTCATAAAAATAGGTGTCCATACTTATCTCTAAAATGGGTATCTAAATCTACTTTAAAATTTGAATTCCAGAAAGTCGACAAAAGTGCATATTTTCAACCTTGGTTTGACCAAACTTGAACGATGACAAAAATAGCTCCAAATCTCATAAAAATAGGTGTCCATGCTTATCTCTCAAATGGGTACCTAAATCCACTTTCAAAATTCAATTGGGAGAAAGTGGAAAAAGGGCATATTTTCAACCTTGGTCTGAACAAGCTTGAACGTGGGCCAAAATAGCTCCAAATATCATAAAAATAGGTGTCCATGCTTATCGCTCAAATGTGTGTCTAAATTTTGCTTTAAAATTTCAATTCCAAGAAATTCGACAAAAGTGCATATTTTCAAACTTGGTTTAAACAATCTTCAATGAGAGGAAAAAAAGGTCTAAAGCTCATAAAAAAAGGTGTTCACGCTTATATATCAAATGGGTACCTAAATCTGCTTTCAAAACTCCATTCCGAGAAAGTCGACAAAAGTGCATATTTTTAACTTTGGTTTGACCAACTTTGAATGAGGGACAAAATAACTCTGAATATCATAAAAATAGGCATCCATGCTTATCTCTCAAATGGGTACCTAAATCCTCTTTCAAAACTCAATTCTGAGAAAGTCGATAGAAGTGCATATTTTCAATGTTGGTTTGACCAACCTTGGTGTCCGAAGTTCTTACCTCTTGAGGTGGAGCCTCGAGATGGATTTGATCATGGACAGATGGGTGCAATGGATTTTGCTGTTGTTTTGGAGGAGTAACCATCTTCTTTGCAGGAGCAGCAATCGTTTTAGCAGGAGGAGCAAGCTGCTTTGTTGGGGCAAGACTCTTCTTCATAGGAGCAACAATTATGGATCTCAAATTATAACCTTCTTGATCATCTACCTAATATAAAGATTCTTTAGTGATATGCTCATTCACGAGGGCTTCCTCATAGTTTGCTTGTGTCAAGAAGGAGTGGTCAACTTCATCCTCCATGTAGTTGATATTGTCTTCTCCCTCCTCTTCTTCCTGAGCAAACTCTTTTTCTTCTTCTAGCACAACATTTTGGAAAGGAGCTCTAATTATTTGATCCTAGCTTGATTCCTATCCCTTTGAAGGATATAAGCTGGTGGGTTATTTCTTTTGTAAGGGACAAAGTTAGGGTTTCTGGGAGCAAAATCATTTGTCCCTTTACCTCTCACAGGTATTTTCCCTCAGTCTTTAAGTCTAGACATTTTAGCTATGAAACTGTCCAACATTTTGGACATTTTTTGCATTTTATTGTCTGATGAAGAATCCCTAGAGGATCTGAGGATTGGTTCTTCCTGTCCATTTTTCCCTTAACCTTCTGGGATGCAACAATATTAGACTCAATTTCAGGAGTAGTATCTTGCATGAGTGACAAAGAAGTAGATCTTCTTTCTCTAAGAAGACAGAACTTGGAATCAAAGGCATTGAAATAAATGATTTTGGATGAAATATCAATAGGATTGATCTCAGCAGGGATCTTGCTGAACATCTTGTTAAATATTTTTGTGAAATTTGAAACAGACTCACCATTCTCTCTCCTCAAATTGCTAATTTTAGTGATATAGTAAAGGTGGTCTCTCCTTTCTCCCCAATGCTTAAAAAATATGCCATATAGGGATTCAATTCTAGCTACTGATCCAGCAGGTAACTCTTTGAATCATTTCCTGGCATGACAATCTAG
Source organism: Pseudotsuga menziesii (assembly GCA_001517045.1). NCBI lineage: Eukaryota > Viridiplantae > Streptophyta > Pinopsida > Pinales > Pinaceae > Pseudotsuga > Pseudotsuga menziesii. The sequence goes on along the minus strand of LPNX011001810.1, from coordinate 132,802 downwards.
ACTTTGCATAAAAACCCTAGTCCACACATTTTCTTGTTCAATGTTTATATTATCGGCATAACTGTAGAATGCCTCTAAATTCTCCTCAACTGTAAAGTCTCCCTCCCCAGTAAACTTAGGCATATATTTTAGATAATATCCAGTAGACATAGCAGAAAGGGGGTTAGGCAAATTTAGAGGGGCATATCTGGCAACGAGGATCCTTTCCATTTTGGCCAAAGGGGCAGCCATATTGGATATGGGTATGGAAAGGGTAGAAGGAGATACTGCTGGTGTGGATTGTAGCTGAGAAAGTATTTGTGGTAGATATACCTCAGTGGAGTCGCCAAGGATTGGATCTACACAAGCAACAGTGCTTGAAGATTCCTCAACCCTAAAATTTTCTAATTCACTTATAAATTCCTAAAAATTAGATGCTTCAGCAGAAGAAGATTTAAAGGGAGTTCTATTTGATGTAACAGGAGAAATACCTTTGGAATTACTTGATGTATCTCCCCTTACAGATCTAGAAGCCTTCCTTTGTGAATTTCTTCCTCTCCTTATAATATTTTCAGGATCTGAAACAAGTGTTACTGGTGGCCTTTGAGTATTTTCTCTAGTACTTAGTCTTTTCGAAGCCACCTTATTCCAATGGAGTTTCTAGATTGATGATTACAACCCAAACAATTTCCCAACTTTGTCTATCATCAAAGTAGGGCCTATGTCGTGCCCCAAAGAAGCTGATCTTCAATCTCTTCTCCCCGACAATGACACCAATTTGTTAGATCTCTAGGAAACTCTTCTAGGTTGTAGCTCGAAGATGCCTGGTAACTTCAATATTTTTAATGGTTTTCTCAATGGATCAAGTCAGATGATCAATAATACCTCACTCACTCAAGGCATGCATAATACTTAATCAAATAGACAAGTCTTCTAACTATCAATGTTTAGAGGGTTTGCAATAAAGGTGAATAGATGAAGAACTCACTATGCTGGTAGATTCACACATAAAGCACTCATATGTAAATGGCTGATCATAACAAGGAAAATATAATTGTAATTCCAATAACTCACATAGAGATAGGATGACAACTATCTTGCATTAAGTAAATAGAATAAACATGAGTGAAACATTCAAGCACAAGTACAGAACTGAAAGAAGATGGAAGCTAAACATATAATGGAAAAAGAGCTTGTATTAAATGACAAAGGACACAAGAAGCTTGAATACAATAAGTGTCTAAAAATCTTTGAAGTCAAACCTTTGCTTCAACATTATTCATAGGCATTATAGCCTTTACAAAATTTATTTCAGATCCTGAAAAATTGGATCGAATTTACTAAAAATAGATAAACATAACTGTTTTGCAAAAATTAGGTCAAAAACCCTAACTTAAGTGCAAATCTACCTAACTGCAACAATTTCTTACTCCTCGAACTCTTTAATAACTGTAGTGAACACTGACTTAGAACTCAGACTTGCTTGGTTGGCAGACAAGTCACACTTTGTCAGAGTAGGTAGGTTTTGTGACCTTACTTCATCTCGCTGGCACCTTCAAAACTGGAACAGACCCAAGATACTGGTGCCTTTAATAAATTTTCAACCTTTACAAATCATCCATGAGGTATTTGGATGAACCAAAGTTAGTTATGTGTGGAACTATGCCTTTTTTCACTGTTCTGTGCTTTCGGTGGCTAAGAAAGAAAATTTTTGGGTCTGTAAGCTACCGAAAGCTCTATTTTCGATGGCTAATGAACAGCTATGGCATTCTCCTAAGCCACCGAAAGCTCTGTTTCTTTAAAATTTAATCAAACTTTTAATTACCCTTTGTCTTGAGGCTTTACAGCTTCAATTCTGACCTTCTTGTATTTTTGTAACCTGCATAGGGTTTGGAATAGTAGCAACATCATAGGTTTCCTCTAGATCTTGAAGGCTTATTGCTGCCTCTACTAGGGTTTCTAGCGCAAGGTGTGTTTGAGATTTAGGGTTTGAATTCTTCGTCTGTAACCTTGAAAACCTAATCTTCCTGTATATCCTGGTGTTTTCCTTCATTAATCTCATATTTATGTTTTGTAGCAGGGTATACATCCCACTCATTTCTAGAAGAAAGTCATGCAATTGCGTATTTCTTTTGGTTAATATTGCATTGGTTCTTTTTATTTCTCTCTCTAGGACCTCTAGTTCATATACTTTCCTTAATAGCTAGTTGATTCTCTGGGACCTAGGTTTTCTAGAGGAATCCCCTGTCACTTGTTCAACTAGATCCTCCCTTGGTGTAGGTGAGGTAAACTCCTCTTGCCCTACTTGAAATTGATCTGCTAGGTTAGTTTCCTATTCCTCTTCATCTTTAGAATCTGATTAAGGTAGGTTGAGTATATTTTTGTATGGTGCTGGAACCTATTCTAGCTTTTCATTGAAATCCAGGTTTCTCTTTGCCTTCTTGGTCTTGGGAGCTGGAGAGGCCCGATCCACTGTAATTAGAGAGATGGTGCTCCTCTTCCTCTTACCACTCCTGGAAGTGGAGGACTTCTTTGAAGAAGACTTCCTTTTGTCTTCTGGCTGCAATTTTGTCTCAAACTCTTTCCAAAATAGGAAGTAGGTGTAGGCTATGTCTCTTCTTTGCAGAAATTCTAGGATTATTAGCTTTATCAGGCCATGATGGGATATCCTGCCTGCAATGTTGGTGGGCTGGTCTTTAACCTGATGGGCCATTTTGGTCAGGCTCTTATGTAGGTAAAAAGGCAGGTTCAGTGGGCTCTTGCCAGTGAAATGGTATATCATTACCCTATTATACCTGCCCTCACAAGTTATATAAACCAAAATTGCTTTCAACAAATGCTTCCATTTCTCCTCAAGCTAGGTTGTGGGAGTGATTTTCTTCTAGACAATGTTCTTGTGCTCAGGATTCAAGTAAGACCTAAATTCCACATCCTTTGTGATAGTGGTTTTGAACTAGTTTTCCCCAGTCCTTAGGAGCTCTGTTACTTCTGCTATCAGATCCTCATCCACTTGGAATTCCTCTCTGCCAATCACTACCTTCGAGCCATTAAAGGAGAGAGCAAAGGCTTCTGCCACTTGCTGATGGGATCCTTGAATTTTTTTGCAGAACCTGTAGCAGCCTGAGTCTTTGAAAAGTTGCCATACCTATGGATGTGATTTGAGGTAGCCAATGTCACCCAATTCCTATCTTAGGGCAGGTCCTCCTCCTCTCTTCATCTTCTTGAATGTTCTTTTGTACCTGCAAAAATGAAATTCAAACCCTAGGGAAGGATATTACAACACTGGAACCAAGGAGGGCTTGGCTCAGTGAGGATGCATGCAAGAAATGTGGAATGAATTGAGGAGAGGGTGGTGATTTTGAGGGGAATGTTTGGCAATGGGATTTGAGCAGAATGACAATAAATTCTGATGACACCCATGAGCTAGCCAGTGCAACTAGAAATCAATGCTTTGTGGTGATTCGATTATAGTCAAGGGACAGGTGTGGGGCAGCGAGGGGTTGGGTTTCGGTTTTATCATGACCCTTTCTTTACCAACTCATGATTTATTGCAGGTCTAGTCTTTTCGGCGGTTAAGTGCTTGATAGTGGCGCTCTTCATGTTGATGGTGTCTAATTGTGACGGATGCGGTAATTGTTTTCCCCTTTTGGAGCTTTCAGTGGTTAAGGTAGTCCTGAATCCAATTTTTAAGCTGCTGAAAGATGGGATTTTCGGCGGCTAATGAACATTGAGATGTTTTCCTAAGCCACCAAAAGCTGGGCTTTTCAGTGGCTAATGAACCGTTGAGATGTTTGCATAAGCCACCGAAAGATAAAATTTGATTTTTTATGAAAAAATAGAGTACAAGGCATTCCAACTTTATTAGACACACAAAAATATTTCATGATGTGCCCTGAAATATTCATCACTATGCAAAAATAAATTTTATGAGTCTGACCTATTGAAGAGTAATTTATTTAGGAGATAACATCTGGCTCCTACTCAGCGATGGGAACCTTCCTGTGAGGTCCCAAGAACCCCAGACCAAATGCCTTTCCTGAAAAAATAAGAATTAAACCTATATTCTATTATTCCATTGGGCATGGAGTTATTTTTCTAAAACAAAAAACAAAAAACAATATTTTACAATAATAAGGCTTTGAAGCCTTAGATGAAATATAGTTTCAGAAATCACCCATTTACTGCGCCATCAAACACCTCCTCGCCTTCCAAATTTTGCAGTTTGAAAGTGTTGTTCTGTTGCACCTGAGCTATCACAAAAGGGCCTATCCAGGGAGAATCAAATTTACCATGTTTTCCCTTCTCCTTCTTGACAGCATCCCATTTCAGAACCCAGTCTCCAACCTGAAAATTGTACACCTTTTCCTTCTTTTCAAAAATACTTTTAATATTCTTCTAGTGAGCTTCTGACTTCTCCACCAACTATTCTCTAACTTATTGCAGATCAACCAAATCAAGCATCCTCCTTACCATGTCATTTGGTTCATCATTTTCCTCCTGAAAGAACTTGGCTACTGGTAGAATTAGGTAAATGGGGTAAATAGCCTCAATACCATAAAACAACTTAAAAGGAGAAGTCCCTATGGATTTTTTGTTTGTCACCCTATCGGCCCATAGAGAAAACTTTAGCTTAGAATCTTAGCTCTTTTGATTATTTTCCAATATTTTTTTCATGATTCTAACTAGGCTCTTATTGGATGACTCAGCAAGGTTATTGCCTTGAGGGTAATAGGAATTAGAATGCACCAATTGAATGCCCATTGAATCACACATGTTAACCAATGCACCGAATTTAAAAGTTAGTGCATTATAAGTCACTAGCCTTACTAGGTAGCCAAATATGATAAATATGTTCTCATATAAAAACTTCATGATGACTTGGTGAGTGGCAGTCCTTGTGGGGACTGCCTCTATCCATTTGATGAAATAATATGTGGCTATTAGGATCCACTTATGCTCACCACTTGATGAAGGATTTATCTCAGCTATGAAATCAAGACCCCATTGTCGGAAAGGACCATTCACTACAATAGTTCTAAGGGGAAAATATCTGAGCTGCTGCTTTCCTATGAATCTTTGGCATTTGTCACAGGCTTTTACAAAGGTACACATATCAGAGAAAAGAACATGCTAATAGTACCTAGCCCTCAGAATCTTGTAGGTTGTAGTCTTCCAGTAATGATGCCCCCCACATGTGCTTGAATGAAACTGATGTATGACCTGAACTGAATGTTATTTATCTAAGCATCTCAACAAAACACTAGAAGGGTCTTTCCATTACAACAGTTTATCAATTATAAAAAATTTAACAGACTTAAGCTTAAGATCCTGTCCTTGAGTCAGGTTCAACTCAGGGGGAACTTCCAAACTTTGCAAGAAATGAATAATACCTGAGTACCACTCACATGAAGACAAGTTCTTAGCCACCTGCTGGCTATCATGCTGCTCCTAAACTACCTCTACTGCTACCTCTGTTGCTACCTCTGTCTGCAAGTTTGTTGAACTTATACCAATGGAATTCATTCTCAATATATCACAATTTTCTTCAGCCATGAGCTTAGCTAGGCCTTGGACTTTCACTATATTGGTGGGATTTACTTCTATGTCAAACTAAATAATCTTGGCAATCCATTTGGCTCTCTTTCCATCAATATCAGGCTGGGTCAAAACATCCTTCACAGCAGCTGAAGGGACATAGGAAAGGACCTTTGCATGTAGGATGTAAATTCTGAAGGATTTTAGTGACTTGATGAGAGCATAGGGTTGTGTCTTGATAGGATCATAATTCAATTCAGCATCCCTTAATGTTTTGCTAAAAAAAGGCAATGGGATGATCAAGGCCTTCATCATCTTTCTGTAATAGAACTACTGCCACTATGTCATAGGAAGCAAAGGAGAAAATGTAGAAGCCCTTGGTGTAGTCTGGACTAATCAGAGTGGGAGCTTCCATTATATACTTCTTGATGGATTCAAAAGAGTTTCTTACTTGCTCTGTCCATTTGATTTTAGCTTCCTTCCTCAACATAGAGGTTATGTGTTTTACCAACTCATAAAAATTTGGGATAAACCTCCTGAAAAACTTTATCTTACCTAGGAATGACTGAATGTCCTTTTTTGACCTAGGTATGGATAACTTCTGGATTGCTTCAACTCGAATAGGATCAATCTTCACACCTTCTACTGAAACTATGTGACCTAGGATTTTGCCCTCCCTGAGAGCAAATTGAGACTTCTTTGGCTTCATAGATTTCCCAAACTATCTACATTTCAAAAACACCCTCCTCAAGTGCTACAAATGTTCTTCATGGCTGTTGGAGTAAACAGTAAGGTAATCAAGATATATGAGAACAAACTTGTCTTTCAATCCCACAGAAGCTATGTCCATGGCCCTCTAAAATGTGTCCCCAACATTGATTATCCCAAATGGCATCTTGGAATACATGAAATTACCCAAGGGAGTGGTAAATGCAATTTTCTCTTGATCATCAGGGTGTACAGAAACTTGATTGTTGCCAGAGAAACCATCTAGGATGGTATGACACTAGTTCCTGAGACTCTTTGCAATAGATGCTCCATCTTGGGTAAGGGGTAGTTGTCTTTCTTGGAGCATTTGTTTAGGTTTTTGAAATCAATGCATAAGCTGATCTCCCCATTTTTCTTCCTCACCACCACTAAGTTTGCAATCCATTTAGAATACCTGAGTGGGATTATGATTTTTGCATTAAGGATATTTTGGATTTCTTTCTCAATCACTGGAAGTAGGAGGGGACCGATAGGTCTTAACTTCTATTGGAAAGGGATGGTGTCCTTTTCTAGGGGAATCCTATGTTGGATGATAGCTGTGTCATACGTTTTTAGATCACTGTGTTCTCAAGCAAATACATCAGAAAACTCTTTCATAAGACTCAAAGGACAAATTTATGAATTTTGGATGACTTTGGCTACCTAGGTTGTGCTCATGGATAGCAGGGTCTTTCTCCCTTTTCACAGGTTTAAAGGGGACATCATTATGATCAAAAATCTCTTCAAGGGGTACTATATCTCAAGGTATATAGTTGCTAGGAAGCTGAACAATATTTTTTTTGCCTATTTTATCTTCTGATTTGGACCTCTGGTATTCTTCCTTATTTAGGTTTTCTTTATCAATATGCATATTAGAAAACCCATCTATGACCTGGAGAAATTTACTGAGTTCATCATCATTTTGAAAAAATTTCCAAAATTTCACATTATCAGGGAAGGATGGCCTTTACTTGACTTGGATCTCATAGCTCAGCTTAGGAGGCAAAGGGGGAATGAACATACTTATAGAGATAGCAAGGGAATTAGCTAGATGGTTCATAGCTGTAGTTATATAGGAGAGTTCAAAAAACATGAAAGAGTCCCTAAGTTTACATACCTCATCTCTGTATGCCTTCAGCCTGACATTCTTTGCTTGAAAAGTATTGTTTACCTGCTATATGATGAGAGCTGCATCTCCAAATATCTTCAGGAACATGATTACCTTTTCCTTGGAAGCCTTCAATCCCAACAGCAATGCCTCATACTCTGCTATGTTTTTAGTAGTCTTAAAATCAAGCTTATAAGACAAATGGATAGTCTCCTTTGCAAGAGAAATTAGGACTACACCTACACCTGCTGAGGCTTGAGTACTGGCCCCATCAAAAAACATGCTCGAGAAAGAGGTGGTTACTTCCTCAGGTGGCTGATAGTTAGGCTTTGTAAGCTACATGGATGTTGAATTGGCTGGGAATTATCTATGTGCAGGATGCATGCCCCAAGGTCTGTGTCTACTGCATAGATGGGATGATTTCTAGATTTCTTAGCATTACTAATGATGTAGGTAAACTGATTCTCTCTGTAAAGTCTCTTGGTCTCCCCTCTAAACATTGGGATTGTAGCATATGTAAGATCCATCTAAAGGGTACCACCCAGCATTTTACTCCATGAGTGAGACAAAAGGAGAACAAATTTAGGTGGGATGTCAGCCACTACTATGTCCATCACTATGCTTTTTGAAGGCAGTTGGGAGAGGTTTATGACAAGGTCTTTGAAGAGCCCCAGGAATTTGAACTTCCTAGAGTAAAAAAAGAACAGATCATGGTAGGGTTTTGTAATGTTGAGGCCAAGCTCATACATCATTGCTTTTGGCATTAGGTTATGGGATGATCCTGAGTCAAGCAAACAATTGTGAAGGATCTTGTCATGGATATTCAAATATATGTAGAAAGGTGGGAAAGACTCATCCAACTCTTCAACAATAGGACCTAGGATTATTGTGGGCTGATCATCTTGCAAGTTCAGAAAGTCAACATCTATGGGTGTCCTTGGCTGAAGAGATTTCAGGATGGATGACTTGAAGGCATCATTCTTCATAAGCTCTATCAAGGGAAAAGGGTTTTTTAACTTCTGAATTTCTGAATCAAGATTGAAAGAATAGGATAATTTGTCAGAATTTATTACCTCTTGAGGTGGAGCCTTGAGATGGATTTGATCATGAATAGATGGCTGCAATGGATTTTGCTACTGTTTTGAAGGAGCATCCATCTTATTTGTAGTAGCAGCAATATTTTTAGCAGGAGGAGCAGGATGCTTTGTAGGGGTAGGACTCTTCTTCATAGGAGCAACAATCCTGGATCTCAAATTATAACCTTCTTGATCATCTTCCTGATATAATTATTATTCAATGATCTTCTCATTCATGAGGGCTTCCTCATAGTCTTCTTGTGTTAAGGAGTGGTCAACTTCATCTTCCATGTAGTTGATATTGTCTTCTTCCTCCCCTTCTTCCTGAGAAAACTCTTGTTCTTCTTCTAGCACAACATTTTGGAAAGGAGCTTTGGTTCTTTGATCCTCAGCCTAATTCCTTTCACTTTAAAGGATCTGAGCCGGTGGGTTATTTCTTCTGTAAGGGACAAAATTAGGGTTTCTGGGAGCAAAATCATTTGGCCATTTACCTCTCACATGTATTTTCCCTCGGTCTTTAAGTCTAGACATTTCAGCTGTCAAACTGTCCAACATTTTGGACATTTTATCTATTTTATTCTCTAATGAAGAATCCCCTAGAGGATCTAAGGATTGCCTCTTTTTGTCCATTTTCCCTTAACCTTCTGAGATGCAACAATATTAGACTCAACTTCAAGAGAAGCATCTTACATGAGTGACAAAGAAGCAGATATTTTTTATCTAAGAAGAAGACAGAACTTGGAATCAAAGGCATTGGCATAAGTGATTTTGGCTGAAGTATCAATAGGCTTGATATTAGTAGGGATCTTGCTGAACATCTTGTTAAATATTTTTGTGAAATTTGAAACAAACTCACCATTCTCTCTCCTCAATTTGCTAAATTCAGTTATATAGTAAAGGTGGTTTCTCCTTTCTGCCCAATGCTTCAAAAATATGTCATCTAGGGCTTCAATGCCAACTACTGATCTAGTAGGTAACTCTTTGAAACTTTTCCTATCTTGACCATATAGACTTTGCACAAAAACCCTAGTCCACACATATTCTTGTTCAATGTTTATATTCTCAGCATAACTGTAGAATGCCTCTAAATGCTCCTTAGTTGTAAAGTCTCCCTCCCCAGTAAACTTAGGCATATATTTAGATAATCTCCAGTAGACATAGCAGAAAGAGGGTTAGGAAAATTTAGAGGGGCCTATCTGGCAATGATGATCCTTTCCATTTTGGTCAAAGGGGCAGCCATATTGGATATGGGTATAGAAAGGGTAAAAGGAGATACTACTGGTGTGGGTGGTAGATGAGAAAGTATTTGTGTTAGATCTACCTTAGTGGAGTCTCCAGGGATTGGATCTACACAAGAAGTAGTGCTTGAAGATTCCTCAACCCTAAAATTTTCTGATTCACTTATAAATTCCTGAGAATTAGATGCTTCAGCAAAAGAAGATTTAAAGGGAGTTCTATTTGATGTAACAGGAGAAATACCTCTGGAAGTACTTGATGCAGCTCCCCTTGTAGATTTGTAAGCCTTCCATTGTGAAGATATTTCTCTCCTTATATTCTTTTTAGGATCTGAAATAGGTGTTACTGGTGGCCTTTGAGGATTTTCTCTAGTACTTGGTCTTTTCGAAGCCACCTTATTCCAATGGATTCACCAGATAGATGATTACAACCCAAAAAATGTCCCAAATTGATCTATCATCAAAGTAGGGCCTATGTCATCCCCTAGGGAAGCTGAGCTTCAATCTCTCCTCCCTGGCAACGGCGCGAATTTGTAAGCTCTCCAGAACTAGGTTGTAGCTCGAAGATGCATGGTAACTTCAATATTTTTAATGGTTTTCTCAATGGATTAAGTCAGATGATCAATAAGAACTCACTCACTCAAGGCATGCATAATACTCAATCAAATAGACAAGGATTCTAACTATCAATGTTCAGAGGGTTTGTAATAAAGGTGAATAAATGAAGAAATTACTATGTTGGAAGATTCACACATAAAGCACTCATATGTAAATGGATGATCATAACAAGGAAAAGATGCTTGTAATTCCAATAACTCACACAGAGATAGGATGACAGCTATCTTGCATAAAGTAAACAAAATAAACATGAATGAAACATTCGAGCACAAGTACAGAATAGAAAGAAGATGGAAGATGAACATATAATGGCAAAAGAGATTGTATTAAATGACAAAGCACATGAGAAGCTTGAATACAATAAGTGTCTAAAAATATTCGAAGTTGAACCCGTGCTTTAACATTAGTCACAGGATTTATATCCTTTACAAAATTTATTTCAGATCCTGAAAAATTGGATTGAATTTACTAAAAATAGATAAACATAACTGTTTTGCAAAAATTAGGTCAAAAACCGTAACGTAACTGCTAATCTGCCTCTCCAGCAATTTCTTACTCCTTGAACTCTTTAATAACTATAGTGAACACTTAATTAGAACTTAGCCTTGCTTATCTGGCAGACAAGTCACACTTTGTCAGAGTAGGTAGTGTTTGTGACCTTACTTCACCTCGCTAGCACCTTCAAAACTAGAATAGACATAGGATACTGGTGCCTTTAATTAATTTTCAACCTTTACAAATCATCCATGAGGTATTTGGATCAACCAAAGTCGGTTATGTGTGGAACTATGCCTTTCTGCGTTGTTCTGTGCTTTTGGTGGCTAAAAAAGAAAAAATTATGGGTCTGTAAGCTATCGAAAGCTCTATTTTATGTGGCTAATGAACAACTGTGGCATTTTCCTAAGCCATCGAAAGCTCTGTTTCTTTAAAATTTAATCAAACTTTTAATTACCCTTTGTCCTGAGGCTTTACAACTTCAATTCTAACCTTCTAGTATTTTTGCAACCTGCATAGGCTTTGGAATAGCAGGAGCATCATAGGCTGCCTTTGGATCCTGAGGGCTTATTGTTGCCTCTTCTAGGGTTTCTAGTGCAAGGTGTTCCTGATATTTAGGATTTGAATTCTTCATCTGTAACCTTGACAGCCTGATCTTCGTGTAGATCTTGGCATTGTCCTTCATTAATCTCATATTTCTATTTTGCAGTAGGGTATGCATCCCTCTCATTTCCAGGAGAGTGTCTTGTAATTCATTATTTTGTTTGGTTAATGTTGCATTGGTTCTTTTTATTTCTCTCTCTACGACCTCTAGTTCATATACTTTCCTTAATAGTTGGTTAATTCCCTAGGACCTAGGTTTGCTAGAGGAAGCCCCTGTCACTTGTTCAACTAGATCCTCCCTTGGTGTAGGTGAGGGAAACTCCTCCTGCGCTACTTAAAACTGATCTGGTAGGTTAGTTTCTTATTCCTCTTCATCTTCAAAATCTAAGAAAGGTAGATTGGGTATTATGCATGCCTTGAGTGAGTGAGTTCTTATTGACCATTTGACTTAATCCATAGAGAGCAGTTTCTCGAAGAGTTAACATTTGGTTTGAGCAACCTTGAACGAGGGCCAAGGTAGCTCCAAATATCATAAAACTAGGTGTCCATGCTTATCTCTCAAATAGGTATATAAATCTACTTAAATTTTTCAATTTTGATAAAGTTGACAAAATTCATATTTTAAACCTTCATTTTACCAACCTTGAACAATGGCCAAAATAGCTCTAAATCTCATAAAAATAGGTATCCATGCTTATCTCTCAAATGAGTACCTAAATCCACTTTCAAAACTCGATTCCAAGAAAGTCGACAAAAACGCATATTTTTAACCTTGGTTTGACCAAGCTTGAACGAGAGCCAAAATAGCTCCAAATCTCATAAAAATAAGTGTCTATGCTTATCTCTCAAATGGGTACCTATATCCACTTTCAAAACTCAATTCCAAGAAAGTAAAAAAAAGTGCATCTTTTCAACCTTGGTTTGACCAACCTTGAACAAGGGCCAAAATAACTCTAAATATCCTAAAAATAGGTGTCCATGCATATCTCTCAAATGGGTGTCTATATCTACTTTAAATATTTAATTTCGAGAAAGTCGACAAAAGTCCAATTTTCAACCTTGGTTTGACCAACCTTAAACGATGCCCAAAACAAATCCAAATATCATAAAAATAAGTGTCCATGATTATCTCTCAAATAGGTACCTAAATCCACTTTCAAAACTCAATTCCAAGAAAATCGACAAAAGTGCATATTTTCATCCTTAGTTTGACCATCCTTGAACGAGGGCCAAAATAGCTCCAAACCTTATAAAAATAGGTGTCCATGCTTATCTCTCAAATGGGTATCTATATTTACTTTAAAACATCACTTACGAGAAAGTCAACAAAACTCCATATTTTCAATCTTGGTTTGACCAACCTTGAACGAGGGCTAAAATAACTCCAAATCTCATCAAAATAGGTATCCATGCTTATCTCTCAAATGGGTACATAAATCCAATTTCATAACTCAATTCTGAGAAAGTCGATAAAAGTGCATATTTTCATCCTTGGTTTGAGCAACCTTGAACGAGGGACAAAATAGTTCCAAATCTCATAAAAATAGGTGTACATACTTATCTCTCAAATCGGTACCTAAATCCACTTTCAAAACTCAATTCTGTGAAAGTCGACAAAACTGCATCTTTTAAACCTTGGTTTAACAAACCTTGAATGAGGGAAAAATTAGCTCCAAATATCATAATAATATGTGTCAATTCTCATCTCTCAAAGGGTATCTAAATCTACTTTAAAATTTCAATTATGAGAAAGTTGGCAAAAGTGCAAATTTTCAACCTTGATTTGAAACGACATCCAAAATGGGTCCAAATATCATAAAAATAGATGTTGATGCTTATCTCTAAAATGGGTACCTAGATTCGTTTTCAATTTTCAAATCCGAGAGAGTGGACAAAAGTTCATATTTTCCATCTTGATTTTGACCAACCTTGAATGAGAGCCAAAATAGATCCAAATCTCATAAAAATAGTTGTCCATTCTTATCTCTCAAATGGGTACATAAATCCACTTTCAACACTCAATTTCGAGAAAGTCGACAAAAGTGCATCTTTTAAATGTTGGTTTGACCAACCTTGAACAAGGACCAAAATAACTCCAAATCTCATAAAATTAGGCGTCCATGCTTTTCTCTCAAACGGGTATCTAAAATTACTTTAAAATTCAAATTTTGAGAAAGTAAAAAAAGTGCATATTTTCAACCTTGGTTTGACAGAACCTTAATAAGGGCCAAAATAGCACACAATCTCATAAAAATAGGTTTCCATGCTTATATCTCAAATGGGTATCTAAATCTACTTTAAAATTTTAATTCTGAAAAAGTCAACAAAAGTGCATATTATCAACCTTGGTTTGACTAACCTTGAACGAGCGCCAAAATAGCTCCAACTCTCATAAAAATAGGTGTTCATGCTTATCTCTCAAATGGGTACCTAAATCCACTGTCAAAACTCATTTCTGACAAAGTCGACAAATGTGGATATTTTCAACATTGGTTTCACCAACCTTAAACAAGGGCCCAAATAGCTCCAAATATCATAAAATTAGGTGTGCATGCATATCTCTCAAATGGGTACCTAAATCCACTTTCAAATTTGAATTATGAGAAAGTCAACAAAAGTGCATATTTTCAACCTTGGTTTGACTAGCCTTGAACGCGGGAAAAAATAACTCCAAATCACATAAAAATAGGTGTACATTCTTATCTTTCAGATGGGTAGCTAAATCCACTTTCAAAACTCAATTCCGAGAAAGTCGACACGATTGCATCTTTTAAACCTTGGTTTGACCAACCTTGAATCAGGGCCAAAATAACTCCAAAAGTTATAAAAATAGGTGTCAATGCAGATCTCACAAAAGGGTATCTAAACCTACTTTAAAACTTCAATTGCGAGAAAGTGGACAAAAGTGCATATTTTTAACCTTGGTTTGAATAACCTTGAACGAGGGCCAAAATGGCTCCAAATATCATAAAAATAGGTGTCCATGCTTATCTCTCAAATGAGTATCTAAATCTACTTTAAAATTTCAATTACGAGAAATTTCACAAAAGTGCATATTTTCAACCTTGGTTTTACCAACCTTGAACAAGGGCCAAAATAGCTCCAAATATCATAAAAATAGGTGTCCATGCTAATCTCTCAAATGTGTATCTAAATCTTTTTTAAAATTTCAATTCCAAGAAAGTCAACAAAAGTGCATCTTTTCAACCTTTGTTTAACCAACCTTGAACGAAAGGTAAAATAGGTCTAAAGCTCATAAAAAAGGTGTTGATGCTTATATATCAAATGGGTACCTAAATCTGCATTCAAAACTCCATTCTGAGAAAGTCGAAAAAAGTGCATATTTTCAACCTTGGTTTGACCAACTTTGAACGAGGGCCAAAATAACTCTGAATATCATAAAAATAGGTGTCCATGCTTATCTCTCAAATGGGTACCTAAATCCTCTTTCAACAGTCAATTCGGAGAAAGTCAACAGACGCTCATATTTTCAATGTTGGTTTGACCAACCTTGAACGCGGGAAAAAGTAGCTCCAAATGCCATAAAAATAGGTGTCCATGCTTATATCATAAATGGGTATCTAAATCTACTTTAAATTTTCAATTCTAATAAAGTGGACAAAACTGCATATTTTCAACCTTGGTTTTACCAACCTTGAATGACAGCCAAAATACCTCCAAATCACATAAAAAATAGGTTTCCATGCTTATCTCTCAAATGAGTACCTAAATAAGCTTTAAAAACTCAATTATGAGAAAGTCAACAAAAGTGCATCTTTTCAACCTTCGTTTGACCAAACTTGAACAAGGGCCAAAATAGCTCCAAGTCTCATAAAAATAGGTGTCCATGCTTATCTTTCAAATGGGTACCTCACTCCACTTTGAAAACTCAATTCCGACAAAGTCGTCAAAAGTGCATATTTTCAACCTTGGTTTTACCAACCTTGAACGCGGGCCAAAATAGCTGCAAATATCATAAAAATAGGTTTCCATCCTTATCTCTCAAATGGGTACCTAAATCCACTTTCAAAACTCAATTCCGAGAAAGTCGACAAAAGTGCATATTTTCAACCTTGGTTTGACCAACCTTGAACAACGGCCAAAATAACTCCAAATATCCTAAAAATAGGTGTCCATGCGCATTTCTCAAATGGGTATCTAAAAGTACTTTAAACTTCCAATTCTGAGAAATTCGACAAAAGTCCAATTTTCAACCTTGGTTTGACCAACCTTGAACAAGGCCCAAAATATCTCCAAATCACATAAAAATAAGTGTCCATGCTTATCTCTCAAATGGGTACCTAAATCCACTTTCAAAACAATGCCGAGAAAGTCGACAAAAGTGCATATTTTCAACCTTCGTTTGACCATCCTTGAACGAGGGCCAAAATAACTCCAAATCTTATAAAAATAGGTCTCCATGCTTATCTCTCAAATGGGTATTTATATTTACTTTAAAATTTCTATTATGAGAAAGTCGACAAAAGTGCATTATTTCAATCTTGGTTTGACCAACCTTGAATGAGGGCTAAAATAACTCCAAATCTCATGAAAATAGGTTCCCACGCTTATCTCTCAAATGGGTACATAAATCCAATTTCCAAACTCAATTCCGAGAAAGTCGACAAAAGTGCATATTTTCAACCTTGGTTTGAGCAACCTTGAACGAGGGACAAAATAGTTCCAAATCTCATAAAAATAGGTGTACATGCTTGTCTCTCAAATGGGTACCTAAATCCACTTTCAAAACTCAATTTTGGGAAAGTTGAAAAAAGTGCATCTTTTCAACCTTGGTTTAACCAAACTTGAATGAGAGAAAAAATAGCTCCAAATCTCATAAAAATATTTGTCAATGCTTATGTCTCAAAGGGTATCTAAATATATTTTAAAATTTCAATTATGAGAAAGTTGACAAAAGTGCAAATTTTCAACCTTGATTTGACCAACCTTGAACGACAACCAAAATAGCTCTAAATATCATAAATAGAGGTGTCCATGCTTATATTTGAAATGGGTACCTAGATCCGCTTTCAATTTTCAATTCCGAGAGAGTGGACAAAAGTGCATATTTTAAATCTTGATTTTGACCAACCTTGAACGAGAGCCAAAATAGATCCAAATCTCATAAAAATAGTTGTCCATTCTTATCTCTCAAATGGGTAGATAAATCCATTTTCAAAACTCAATTTCGAGAAAGTCGACAAAAGTGCATCTTTTCAACGTTGGTTTGACCAACCTTGAACAAGGACCAAAATAACTCCAAATCTCATAAAAATAGGCATCCATGCTTATCTCTCAAATGGGTATCTAAAATTACTTTAAAATTTAAATTTTGAGAAAGTCGAAAAAGAGCATATTTTCAACCTTGGTTTTACCAACCCTTAACGAGGGCCAAAATAGCACCCAATCTAATAAAAATAGGTTTCCATGCTTATCTCTCAAATGGGTATCTAAATCTACTTTAAAATTTTAATTCCGAGAAAGTCGACAAAAGTGAATATTATCAACCTTGGTTTGACTAACCTTGAACGAGAGCCAAAATAGCTCGAACTCTCAAAAACATAGGGGTTCATGCTTATCTCTCAAATGGGTACCTAAATCCACTGTCAAAACTCATTTCTGACAAAGTCGACAAATGTGGATATTTTCAACATTACTTTGAACAACCTTGAACGAGGGCCCAAATAGCTCCAAATATCATAAAAATAGGTGTCCATGCTTATCTCTTAAATGGGTACCTAAATCCACTTTCAAATTTGAATTCTGAGAAAGTCAAAAAAAGTGCATATTTTCAACCTTGGTTTGACCAGCCTTAAATGAGGGAAAAAATAACTTCAAATCACATAAAAATAGGTGTACATTCTTATATTTCAAATGGGTAGCATCTTTCAAAACTCAATTTTGAGAAAGTTGACACAAGTGCATCTTTTAAACCTTGGTTTGACCAACCTTCAATGAGGGCCAAAATAGCTCCAAAAGATATAAAAATAGGTGTCAATACTGATATCACAAAAGGGTATCTAAACCTACTTTAAAATTTCAATTATGAGAAAGTGGACAAAAGTGCATATTTTTAACCTTGGTTTGAACAACCTTGAATGAGGGCCAAAATAGCTCCAAATATCATAAAAATAGTTGTCCATTCTTATCTCTCAAATGAGTATCTAAATCTACTTTAAAATTTCAATTACGAGAAATTCAACATAACTGCATATTTTCAACCTTGGTTTTACCAACCTTGAATGAGGGCCAAAATAGCTCCAAATCTCATAAAAATAGGTGTCCGTGCTTATCTTTTAAATGGGTACCTAACTCCACTTTCAAAACTCAATTCCGACAAAGTTGTGAAAAGTGCTTATTTTCAACCTTGGTTTTACCAACCTTGAACGAGGGCCAAAATAGCTCCAAATCTCATAAAAATAGGTTTCCATGCTTATCTGTCAAATGGGTACCTAAATCCACTTTCAAAACTTAATTCCGAGAAAGTCGACAAAAGGTGCATCTTTTTAACCTTGGTTTGACCAACCTTGAACGAGGGCCAAAATAACTCCAAATATTCTAAAAATAGGTGTCCATGTGTATCTCTCAAATGGGTATCTAAATATACTTTAAACTTATAACTTCGAGAAATTTGACAAAAGTCCAATTTTCAACCTTTGTTTGACCACCCTTGAACGCGGCCCAAAATAACTCCAAATCTCATAAAATAGGTGTCCATGCTTATCTCTAAAATGGATACCTAAATCCGCTTTCAAAACTCAATCCCGAAAAAGTCGACAAAAGTGCATATTTTCAACCTTGGTTTGACCATACTTGAACGAGGGTCAGAATAACTCCAAATCTTATAAAAACAGGTCTACATGCTTATATCTCAAATGGGTATCTATATTTACTTTAAAATTTCTATTCCGAGAAAGTCGACAAAAGTACAAATTTTCAATCTTGGTTTCACCAACCTTGAACGAGGGCTAAAATAACTCCAAATCTCATCAAAATAGGTGTCCATGCTTATCTCTCAAATGGGTACATAAACCCAAGTTCAAAATTCAATTATGTGAAAGTCGACAAAAGTGCATATTTTCTACTTTAAAATTTCAATTATGAGAAAGTTGACAAAAGTGAAAATTTTCAACCTTGATTTGGCCAACTGAACGACAGCCAAAATAGCTCCAAATATCATAAAAATAGCCGTGCATGCTTATCTCTGAAATGGTTACCTAAATACGCTTTCAATTTTCAATTACGAGAGAGTGGACAAAAGTGCATATTTGAATCTTGATTTTGACCAACATTGAATGAGGGCCAAAATAGATCCAAATCTCATAAAAATAGTTGTCCGTTGTTATCTCTCAAATGGGTACATAAATCCACTTTCAAAACTCAATTTTGAGAAAGTCGGCAAAAGTGCACCTTTTGAATGTTGGTTTGACCAACCTTGAACGAGGGCCAAAATAACTTCAAATCTGATCAAAATACGCGTCCATGCTTATCGCTCAAATGGGTATGTAAAACTACTTTAAAATTTAAATTCCAAGAAAGATGAGAAAGTGCATATTTTCAATCTTGGTTTGACCAACCTTGAACAAGGGCCAAAATAGCTCCCAATATCATAAAAATAGGTTTCCATGCTTGTCTCTCAAATGGGTATCTAAATCTACTTCAAAATTTTAATTCCTTGAAAGTCGACAAAAGTGCATATTTTGTACCTTAGTTTGACCGACATTAAATGAGGGCCAAAATATCTCCAACTCTCATAAAAATAGGTGTTCATGCTTATCACTCAAATGGGTACCTAAATCCGCTATCAAAACCCAATTCCGACATAGTCGACAAAACTGGATATTTTCAATCTTAGTTTGACCAACCTTGAATTAGGGCCCAAATAGCTCCAAATATCATAAAAATAGGTGTCCATGGTTATCTCCCAAATGGGTGCCTAAATCCACTTTCAAATTTAATTCCAAGAAAGTCAACAAAATTGCATATTTTCAACCTTGGTTTGACATCCTTGAACGAGGGCGAAAATAACTCCAAACCACATAAAAATAGGTGTACATGCTTATCTCTCAAATGCGTAGCTAAATCCACTTTCAAAAATCAATTCCTAGAAAGTTGAACCAAGTGCATATTTTCAACCTTGGTTTGACCAACCTTGAATGAGGGCAAAAATAGCTCCAAATCTTATAAAAAGAGGTGTCAATGCCGATCTCTCGAAAGGGTATCTAAACCTACTTTAAGATTTCAATTCTGAGAAAGTTGACAAAAGTTTATATTTTCAACCTTGGTTTTACCAACCTTAAACAAGGGCCAAAATAGCTACAAATATCACTAAAATGGGTGTCCATGCTTATCTCTCAAATGGGTAACTAAATCAACTTTCAATTTTAAATTTTGAGAAAGTCGACAAAAGTGCATATTTTAAACCTTGGTTTGACCAACCTTGAACAAGGGCCAAAATAGCTCCAAATTTCTTAAAAATAGGTGTCCATGCTTATCTCGCAAATGGGTACATAAATCCCCTTTCCAAACTCAATTACGAGAAATTCGACAAAAGTGCATCTTGTGAACGTTGGTTTGACCAACCTTGAACGAGGGCCAAAATAGATCCAAATCTCATAAAAATAGGTGTCCATGCTTATCTCTCAAATGGGTATCTAAATCTACTTTACAAAATCAATTCCGAGAAGGTCGACAAAAGTGCATATTTTCAACCTTGGTTTGACCAACCTTGAACGAGTTCCAATATAGCTCAAAATCTCATAAAAATAGGTGTCCATGGTTATCTCTCAAATGTGTACGTAAATCCACTTTCAAAACTTAATTCCAAGAAAGTCAACAACAACAGATACTTTCAATCTTGGTTTGACCAACCTTGAAAGAGGGCTTAAATAGCTCCAAATCTCATAAAAATAGGTGTCCATGCTTATCTCTCAAATGGGTACCTAAATCCACTTTCAAAACTCAATTCCGAGAAAGTCGAGAAAATTACATCTTTTCGACCTTGGTTTAACCAACCTTGAACGAGGGCCTAAATAACTCCAAATCTCATAAAAAAAGGTGTACATGCTTCACGGGGGCTTCACTTGTTTACTAATGTCCTATCAAGTTAGATCATATTGTGGGTTTTAAAATTATCAAAAATCGAACCAATACATTGCAAGTATTGGGAGGATGAGGGGTTTAAGGTGGGGCTGGGTAGGGTGGTTTATAAGGATTGAGGTATAAAAGGGGTGGGGAGGAGGTTTTAAGTATTAGGAGGGGGTTTCAACAAAAATAGTTTGGGTCAATATCTCTCAAAATTAAGGGTATTCTTTAATATCCCACGATTGCACGTGCTATGTGAGAGGTTCACTAAGTGAGGTCCCAGTGACATGCTTATCTTTCAAATGGGTATCTAAATCTACTTTTAAATTTCAATTTCGAGAAAGTTGACAAAACTATATATTTTCAAACTTGGTTTGACCAACCTTGAACAAGGGCCAAAATAGCTCCAAATCTCATAAAAATAGGTGTCCATGCTTCTTTCTCAAATCGATACCTAAATCCACTTTCAAAACTAAGAAAGCCGACAAAAGTACATATTTTCAACCTTGGTTTGACCAAACTTGAACGAGAACCAAAATAGCTGCAAATATCATAAAAATAGGTCTCCACGCTTATCTCTCAAATGTGTACCTAAATCTACTTTGAATACTCAATTCCCTAGAAGTCAACAAAAGTGCAACTTTTCAACCTTGGTTTGACCAACCTTGAACGCGGGCCAAAATACCTCCAAATATCGTAAAAATAGGTGTCCATGCCTATCTCTCAAATGGGTATCTAAATCTACCTTAAAATTTCAATTCCGAGAAAGTTGACAGAAGTGCATATTTTCAACCTTGGTTTGAAAAACCTTTAATGAGGGCCAAAATAGCTCCAAATCTCATAAAAATAGGTGTCCATGCTTATCTCTCCAATGGGTACCTAAATCCACTTTCAAAACTCAATTCCGAGAAAGTCGACAAAAGTGCATATTTTCAGCTTTGGTTTGACCAACCTTGAACGAAGGCCAAAATGGCTCCAAACCTCATAAAAATAGGTGTCCATGTTTATCTCTCAAGTGGGTACCTAAATCCACTTTCAAAGCTCAAATCGGAGAAAGTCGACAAAAGTGCATCTTTTCAACGTTGGTTTGACCAACCTTGAAAAAGGGCCAAAATAGATCCAAATGGGTATCTAAATCTACTATAAAATTTCAATTTCGAGAAAGTCAACAAAAGTGCATATTTTCAACCTTGGTTTGACCAACCTTGAACGAGTGCCAAAATAGCTCCAAATCTCATAAAAATAGGCATCCATGCTTATCTCTCAAATGGGTACCTAAATCTACTCTAAAATTTCAATTCCAATAGAGTCAACAAAAGTGCATATTTTCAACCTCAGTTTGACCAACCTTGAACGAGGGCCAAAATACCTCCAAATCTCATAAAAATAGGTGTCCATGCTTATGTCTCAAATGGGTACCTAAACCTAGTTTCAAAACTCAATTCCGAGAAAGTCGACAAAAGAGCATCTTTTCAACCTTGGTTTGACCAACAATGAATAAGGGACAAAATAGCTCCAACTATCATAAAAATAGGTGTCCATGCTTATCTCTCAAATGAGTACCTAAATCTACTTTGAATACTCAATTCCCTGGAAGTTGACAAAAGTGCAACTTTTCAACCTTGGTTTGACCAACCTTGAATGTGGGCCAAAATAGCTCCAAATCTCATAAAAATAGGTGTCCATGCTTATATCTCAAATGGGTATCTAAATCTACCTCAAAATATAAATTCTGAGAAAGTCGAAAAAAGTGCATATTTTCAACCTTGGTTTGACAAACCTTTAATGAGGGCAAAAATAGCTCCAAATCTCATAAATATAGGTGTCCATGCGTATCTCTCGAATGGGTACCTAAATCCACTTTCAAAAGTTAATTCCGAGAAAGTCGACAAAAGTGCATATTTTCAACCTTGGTTTGACCAACCTTGAACGAAGGCCAAAATAGCTCAAAATCTCATAAAAACAGGTTTCCATGCTTATCTCTCAAATGGGTACCTAAATCAACTTTCAAATTACAATTCCAAGAAAGTCGATAAAAGTGGATATTTTCAACCTTGCTTTGACCATCCTTGAACGCGGGCCAAAATAGCTCCAAATATCATAAAAATAGGTCTCTATGCTTTTCTCTCAAATGGGTATCTAAATCCACTTTCAAATTTCAATTCCAAGAAACTCGAAAAAATTGCACATTTTCAACCTTGGTTTGACCAACCTTGAACGAGGGCCAAAATAGCTCAAAATATCATAAAAAAAAGTGTCCATGCTTTTCTCTCAAGTGAGTACCTAAATCCACTTTCAAAACTCAATTCTGAGAAAGTCGACAAAAGTGCATCTTTTCAACGTTGGTTTGACCAACCTTGAACAAGGGCCAAAATAGATCCAAATGGGTATCTATATCAACTTTACAATTTCACTTCTGAGAAAGTCGACAAAAGTGCATATTTTCAACCTTGGTTTGACCAACCTTGAATGAGTGCCAAAATAGTTGCAAATCTCATAAAAGTAGGCGTCCATGCTTATCTCTCAAATGGGTAGCTAAATACACTTTCAAAACTCAATTTTGAGAGAGTCGACAAAAGTGCATATTTTCAACGTTGTTTTGACCAGCCTTGAATGTAGTAAAAAATAACTCCAAATCTCCTAAAAATAGGTGTCCATGCTTATCTCTCAACTAGGTATGTAAATCCACTTTCAAAACACAATTTCGAGGAAGTCGTCAAAATTGCGAATTTTCAACCTTTGTTTGACCAACCTTGAACGAGGGCCAAAATAGCTCCAAATTTTATAAGTATAGGTGTCCATGCTTATGTATGAAATAGGTACCTAAATCTACTTTCAAAATCTCAATTCCAAGAAAGTTGACAAAAGTGTATCTTTTCAACCTTGGTTTTACCAACCTTGAATGAGGGCCAAAATAACGTCGAATCTCATAAAAATAGGTGTCCATGCTTATCACTCAAAAGGGTATCTAAATCTTCTTTTAAATTTCAGCTACGATAAAGTCAACAAAAGTGCATATTTTCAACGTTGGTTTGACCAACAATCAACGTGGGCCAAAATAGCTCCAAATGTCATAAAAATAGGTGTAAATGGTTATCTCTCAAATGGGCACCTAAATCCACTTTCAAAACTCAATTGGAATAAAGTCGACAAAATTGAATATTTTCAACCTTATTTTGACCAACCTTGAACGAGGGCCAAAATAGCTCCAAATATCATAAAAATAGTTCTCCATACTTATCTCTCAAACGGGTACCTAAATCCACTTTCAAAAACCAATTCCAAGAAAGTCGACAAAAGTGCATATTTTCAACCTTGGTTTGGCCAACCTTGAATGAGGGCCAAAATAGCTCCAAACTCATAAAAATAGGTGTCCATGCTTATCTCTCAAATGGGTATCTAAATCTACTTTAAAATTTCAATTCCGAGAAAGTCGACAAAACTGCCTATTTTCAACCGTGGGTTGACCAACCTTGAACGAGAGCCAAAATAGGTCCAAATCTTATAAAAATAGATGTTCATGCTTGTCTATCAAATAGGTACCTAAATCCTATTTCAAAACTCAATTCTGAGAAAGTTGACAAAAGTGCATATTTTCAACCTTGGTTTGAACAACCTTGAATGAGGGCCAAAATAACTATGAATCTCATAAAAATAGGTGTCCAAGCTTATCTCTCAAATGGGTAGCTAAATCCACCTTCAAATATCAATTCCGAGAAAGTCGCCAGAAGTGCATATTTTCAACCTTGGTTTCACCAAACTTGAACGAGGGAGAAAGTACCTCCAAATCTCATAAAAATAGGTGTCCATGCTTATCTCTCAAATGGGTATCTAAATCAACTTTAAAATTTCAATTCTAATAAAGTCGACAAAAGTGCATATTTTCAACCTTGGTTTTACAAACCTTAAACATGGACCAAAATAGCTCCAAATCTCATAAAAATAGGTGTCCATGCTTATCTCTCAAATGAGTAGGTAAATCCACTTTCAAAACTCAATTCCAAGAAAGTCGACAAAAGTGCATATTTCCAACGTTTGACCAACCTTGAATGAGGGCCAAAATAGCTCCAAATCTCATAAAAATAGGTGTCCATGCTTATCTCTCAAATGGGTAACTAAATCCACTCTCAAAACTCAATTCCAAGAAAGTCGACAAAAGTACATCTTTTCAACCTTGGTTTGACCAACCTTGAACGAGGGCCAAAATAAATCCAAATCTCATGAAAATAGATTTCCATGGATATCTCTAAAATGGATATCTAAATCTACTTTAAAATTTCGATTCTGAAAAACTCGACAAAAGTGCAATTTTCAACCTTGGTTTGACCAACCTTGACAAGGTCCAAAATAACTCCAAATGTGATAAAAATAGGTGTCCATGCTTATCTCTCAAATGTGTACCTAAATCAACTTTCAAAACTTAATTATGAGAAAGTCGACAAAAGTGCATATTTTCAACGTTGGTTTGATCAACCTTGAATGAGGGCCAAAGTAACTCGAAATATCATAAAATAGGTGTCGATGCTTCTCTCTCAAATGGGTATGTAAATCTACTTTAAAATTTCAATTCCGATAAAGTCAACAAAAGTGCATATTTTCAACCTTAGTTTGACCAACCTTGAATGAGGACCAAAGTAGCTCAAAATATCATAAAAATAGGTGTCCATACTTATCTCTCAAATCGGTATCTAAATCTACTTTAAAATTTAAGTGACGAGAAAGTCTACAAAAGTGCATATTTTCAACCTTTGTTTTACCAACATTGAATGCAGTCCAAAATAGCTCCAAATCTAAGAAAAATAGGTGTCCATGCTTATCTCTCAAATGGGTATCTAAATCTACTTTAAAATTTCAATTCCCAGAAAGTCGACAAAAGTGCATATTTATAACCTTCGTTTGACCAACCTTGAACGAGAGCCAAAATAGGTCTAAAGCTCATAACAATAGGTGTTGATGCTTATCTATCAAATGGCTACCCAAATCCGCTTTCAAAACTCAATTTCAATAAAGTTGACAAAAGTGACTATTTTTAACCTTGGTTTGAACAACCTTGAACGAGGGCCAAAATAGCTCGGAATCTCATAAAAATAGGTGTCCATGCTTATTTCTCAAATGGGTACCTAAATCCGCTTTCAAAACTCAGTTCCGAAAAAAAGTCGATAGAAGTGCATATTTTCAACCTTGGTTTGACCAAACTTGAATGAGGGAAAAATTACCTCCAAATCTCATAAAAATAGGTGTCCATGCTTATCTCTCAAATGGGTATGTAAATCTGCTTTAAAATTTCAATTCTGATAAATTCGACAAAAGTGCATATTTTTAACCTTGGTTTTACCAACCTTCAACGAGGGCCAAAATAGATCAAATTCAGATAAAAATAGGTGTGCATGCTTATCTCTCAAATGAGTACCTAAATCCACTTTCAAAACTCAATTCCAAGAAAGTCAACAAAAGTGCATATTTTCAACCTTGCTTTGACCAACCTTGAATGAGGGCCAAAATAGCTCCAAATCTCATAAAAATAGGTGTCCATGCTTATCTCTCAAATGGGTAGCTAAATCCACTTTCAAAACTCAATTCCGAGAAAGTCGACAAAAGTACATCTTTTCAACCTTGGTTTAACCAACCTTGAACGAGGGCCAAAATAACTCCAAATCTCATAAGAATAGGTTTCCATGGATATCTCTAAAATGGATATCTAAATCTACTTTCAAATTTCGATTCTGAGAAAGTTGACAAAAGTGCAATTTTCAAACTTGGTTTGACCAACCTTGACGAGCTCCAAAATAACTCCAAATCTCATAAAAATAGGTGTCCATGCTTATCTCTCAAATGGGTACCTAAATAAACTTTCAAAACTCAATTATGAGAAAGTCGACGAAAGTGCATATTTTCAACGTTGGTTTGATCAACCTTGAATGAGGGCCAAAGTAGCTCCAAATCTCATAAAAATAAGTGTCGATGCTTTTCTCTCAAATGGGTATGTAAATCTACTTTAAAATTTCAATTCCGATAAATTCAACAAAAGTGCATCTTTTCAACCTTGGTGTGACCAACCTTGAATGAGAGCCAAAATAGGCGCAAAGCTTATAAAAATAGGTGTTCATGCTTATCTATCAAGTGCATGCCTAAATCCGCTTTCAAAACTCCATTCCGAGAAAGTCGAAAAAAGTGCATATTTTATACCTTGGTTTGACCAACTTTAAACGAGTGACAAAACTAGTCCAAATTTCATAAAAGTAGGTGTCCATGCTTATCTCTCAAATGGGTACATAAATCCAGTTTCAAAATTCAATTCCGAGAAATTCGAAAGAAGTGCATATTATGAACCTTGGTTTGAGCAACCTTGAACAAGGGAGAAAATAGCTCCAAATCTCATAAAAAATAGGTGTGCATGCTTATCTCTAAAATGGGTATCTAAATATAATTTAAAAATCCAATTCCGATAAACTCGACAAAATTGAATATTTTCAACCTTGGTTTTACCAACCTTGAATGAGGGCCAAAATAGCTCCAAATATCATAAAAATAGGTGTCCATGCTTATCTCTCAAATGGGTATCTAAATCTACTTTAAAATTTCAAAAACTCAATTACGAGAAAGTCGACAAAAGTGCATATTTTGAACCTTGGTTTGACCAACCTTGAATGAGGGCCAAAATAGCTCCAAATCTCATAAAAATAGGTGTCCATGCTTATCTCTCAAATGGGTACCTAAATCCAGTTTCAAAACTCAATTCTAAGAAAGTCGACAAAAGTGCATCTTTTCAATGTTGGTTTGACCAACCTTAAACAAGGGCCAAAATAACTCCAAATCTCATAAAAATAGGTTTCCATGCGTATCTCTCAAATGGTTATCTAAATCTAGTTTTAACTTTCAATTCCGAGAAAGTTGACAAAAGTGTATATTTTGAACCTTGGTTTGACCAACATTGAACGAGGACGAAAATAGCTCCAAAACTCATGAAAATAGGTGTCCATGCTTATCTTTCAAATGCATACCTAAATTCACTTTCAAAACTCAATTCCGAGAAAGACGAAAAAAGTGCATCTCTTCAACCTTGGTTAGACCAACTTCTAACGAGGGCCAAAATAGCTCCAAATCTCATAACAATAGGTGTCCATGCTTATCTCTCAAATGGGTACCTAAATCCACTTTCAAAACTATATTCTAAGGAAGTTGAAAAAAGTGAATATTTTCAACCTTGGTTTGACCAACCTTGAACAAGCACCAAAATAGCTCTAAATCTCATAAAAATAGATGTCCATGCTTATCTCTCAAATGTGTACCTAAATCCACTTTCAAATCTGAATTCCAAAAAAGGCGACAAAAGTGCATATTTTCAACCTTGGTTCTACCAACCTTGAACGAGGGCCAAAATAACTCCAAATCTCATAAAAATAGTTGTACATGCTTATGTCTCAAATGGGTATCTAAGTCTACTTTAAAATTTCAATTCCGAGAAAGTCAACAAAAGTGAATATTTTCAACGTTGGTTTGAACAACCTTGAAGGAGTGCCAAAATACCTCCAAATCTCATAAAAATAGGTGTCCATGCTTATTTCTCAAATGGGTACCTGAACCTAGTTTCAAAAACTCAATTTCGAGAAATTCAACAAAAGTGCATATTTTCAACCTTGGTTTGACCAACCTTGAATGAGGGCCAAAATAGCTCCAAGTCTCATTAAAATAGGTGTTCATGCTTATCTCTCAAATGGGTCCTTAAATCCACTTTCAAAACTCAATTCCTTGGAAGTCGACAAAAGGGAAACTTTTCAACCTTTGTTTTACAAAACTTGAACAAAGGCCAAAATAGCTCCAAATCTCATAGAAATAGGTGTTCTTGCTTATCTCTCAAAATTGGTATGTAAATCTACCTTAAAATTTCAATTCCGAAATGTTAGATTTTTATCATTCAAGCTAGCATTATGATCTTAGGATCTTTTAACTGAGAGAATAACAAGCACAGTAGTAAAACATAAGCACAACACAAGAGACAAGAGACACAAAGAATTTTCCTTGAGGAAACCAGAAAGGAGAAAACCTCGCAACTTCCTTAGAGATAGAATCAACACCAAAGGTAAAACTGGAAAATAGTAAGATGATCTCCACACAGCAGCAGTATCTCTCTCTCACACTGAGAGAGCTTCTCCTCTCTCACTCATGCACCCCAATGAGTGAGTGTGAGTGTTGCAAGTGAGATAAATAGAGAGGATCACTCTCTATTTATATTCTTTTGTTCACTTGAAGTGCACTCCAACATGTCGGCGTCACTTAACAATTAATTACTAGAGCCGACATCTCTAGGAGTGTCTAATAACCCTAGTGCCCCACCACTTGTGGGGACTTTGCCTCCTTCGACCAATAGGAGGGTAACACAATGGTGGGGACTATTTCCCTGACTTACAATGACTCACCTAGGGTCGACTCCACTAGGATAGTCTAATAACCCAAGGGCCTCGCAACTATGGGGACTTTAACCCTTGACCAATAGGAGGGTTACCCATAATGACTTGACATGATTTTCTCATTATAGAAACTTCCTGGAATAAACATCGGGGTATGACATGACTCAAATACATTACAATACATCCCGGAATGAACATCAGGTTACAATAGATAAGAAATACAAGTGAATACATTCCGAAGTTACAATTACATCAACACTCCCTCTTAACTAGGAAGGTATTCTCTCGACACAATTTATCAGCACAAGTCTTCTTCTCTGTATCATCTGGGTCATCATCAAGTCCTCGTCATCTTCAAGTCATCTTCATCTAGATCTAGATCATCACTCGATCTGGATCATCATCACTAGATCTAGATCATCACTGGATCTGGATCATCATCACTGGATCTGGATCATCACTCGATTTGGATTATCGTCACTGGATCTGGATCATCACTTGATCTGGATCATCACTTGATCTGGATCATCATCACTGGATCTGGATCATCGTCACTGGATCTGGATCATGACTTGATCTGGATCATCGTCACTGGATCTATATCATCACTCGATCTGGATCATCGTCACTCGATCTGGATAATCGTCACTGGATCTATATCATCACTCGATCTAGATCATCTCTAGAGCATCATCTCTGGATCTGTATCATCACTGGATCTGGATCATCACTAGAGCATCATCTCTGGATCTAGATCATCACTTGATCTGGATCATCACTAGTGCTATCTCATGATTCTTCTCGTCACGGGAAGTTCTACAAAGACAGCCCTTTTTCATGCTAGTTGTAGGCCTAGCCATCATGTAGGTCTTCACCCAGCACTTACATCTAACCTACTCATCAGAAAGGCATGCCCAACACTCACATCTGATCATGTAGGAACCAATCCTATAATCATATCAGAAAGGCCCAGCACTCACATTCACCAACATGATAGGACACAAACTACTATCATCTGTGAAATGGCTCTGCACTCACATCCATCCGCATGATAGGCACAAACTAATATCATCTGTGGAAAGGAATTGCACTCACATCCACCAGCATGGTAGGCACACCTACTACCATATGTGGAAAGGCACTGCACTCACATCCACCAGCATGGTAGGCACACCTACTACCATATGTGGAAAGGCACTGCACTCACATCCACCAGCATGGTAGGCACACCCACTACCATCTGTGGAACTGCACTACACTTACAATAACCAGCATGATAGGCACGTCTACTATCATCTGTGAAAAGGCACAGCACTCACATCCATCCAGAAGGGAACACATCCCTCTCACAATGATGGAAGGGCTTGCACTCATATCTGATCTTGTAGGAAGCAATCCTACAATCATATCAAAATATCCCCCAGTCCTCGACTGAGCTACCTAGTAACTGACCAGGTGCCTCCATTCTCCTAGAGAATGGCAGTTTCCCTCACATCCGACCTGCTCATTGGAATGGCCAACACTCACATCTAACATGGAATTTATCTAATCCTTTCGCCATTACAAAATGGTTCAGCCCTTACATCTGATCAAGTCGAAACACATCCCTCTATCACATCAGAATGGCTTCTCAGTCCTAGACTGAGTTGTCCTGGTAACTGACCAGGTGCCCCCATTCCTAGAATGGCAGTTTCCCTTACATCTGTCCTACTCGACAGAATGGCCTGCACTCATATCTGACATGGAAGGAAGCAATCATCTCACGATGACAGAATGGCTCAACCCTTACATCTAGACTACTTGTCAGAATGGCTACTGATCTTAGCACTCATATCTGTCATGGAAGGAACCAATCCTCTCACCATGACAGAATGGCTCAGCCCTTACATCTGACCATGGAAGGAACCAATCCTCTCACCATGTTAGAATGGCTATGGGACTCATCACTTTCCCTTGGAGGAAATATCGATCTGGAGAACACCAAGCTTCTCCCTGAAGTACTCAAACTTCACTCTAGCTAATGGCTTCATCAATACATCAGCTATCCATTCCTCCGTCGCAACTTACTGGAGCTTCACTGCTCCCTTCTGCACCATATCCCTGATATAGTGATACTTGATCTCAATATGCTTTGACTTTCCATGGAACATTGGATTATCTGAAAACTTCATGCAACTTTGGTTGTCACAATGTATACAAGTAGCATCCAACTGGAGATCAGATATATCAGACAGTAGCTTTTGTAGCCATACTACCTCACAACTAGCTGAACAAGCTACAACATACTCTGCTTTACCTGTACTCAGTGCCACACAGGATTGTTTCCTGCTAAACCAAGAGATCACACCTGATCCCATACTGAAGCAACAACTTGAAGTAATCTTCCTATTGATGGTACTACCTGCCCAATCTAAATCAACATAACCTTCCAGATTAATATTTTGATTCGCATCGTACTTGAGCCCATAATCAACTGTACCCTTTAGGTACCTCAAAATATGCTTTGCAGCAGTCAAGTGAACACTTTTTGGATCTGTCAAGAACTGGCTGAAGCTATTCACAGTGAAGCAAATGTCTGGTCTCGTATTTGTCAGGTACATCAATGACCCAATCATCTGACGATACATCGTAGCATCAACTGACTCTGATGAAGCATCACTCAATAGCTTCAGGTTCAGTGCCATAGGTGTGGCCATAGCCTTGCAGTCCATCATCCCAAACCTCTTCAGGATCTCTACTGCATACTTCCCTTGTCCAAGGAAGATTCCATCTATACTCTGCCACACCTCCATACCTAGAAAGTAATGCATCATACCCAAGTCCTTCATCTTGAACTCAACAACAAGCTTTCTCTTCGTATCAACAATCAACCCATCCATACTTGTCACAAATAGATCATCTACATATAGTAGAGGCATCACTGGGTTTCCATCTTCAACCTTGTAGTAAAGGTTGGAATCTGCTTTACTCTTGGTAAATCCTAGAGTCATCAGTAATCTATCCATCCTGTCTTACCATGTCAAACCTTAGATCTTTTGTAGTCACTCCCTCTGAAGCAGAGCATCATACTCCCTCTATCTTCCATACTCTATGCACTGAAATATTCTGTACTGGAGTGACAAGTAGTATCCATCTAGGATCACTGGATACCAATATCCTCTATTTTGAACTTTTTCAAAAGTTCTTCTCACATCCATCTGTGAGCTTGTCATCCTTTATCAACCTTGTAGCAAAGGTTAAGATATTCATCAAGCTCATCATGTATGTGTTATCCCATGGGTGTCTTCTGAACTCGTACAAGGCCTTCTTTCATTTGCACACATGATTATGCATGTCATGTGACTTCACTTCCAGTGGCTACAAATGTCTCTTCGTAGTCTATGCATTATTTTTGTGAGAAGCCTCGTGCTATGAATCTTGCTTTGTATCCCACGATGTTTCCATCTACTGCATGATGGAACTACGAACTTCTCTTCAGGTCTCGATACTGCATCCTAGACATCATTCTTCTTGAACTGGTCTTCTTGTTTACTTTTTCATAGCTAGAAGGTTCTGCATCAATGATGTCACTGCATTCATCATATTATTCTTCATCTTTGAACTGTCATCACTTGTTCTTCAGAACAAGTCTTCATTCTTCTTTGCTTGTAGGTGATTATGTATGCAATCTTTCCTACAAGTCAAATGCAATTGTATGGTTAGAAACATTTCATAAGGAATATTCATACTGGCAAATTCTTATGCATAAATATATCATCATGCAACTATTTTAGCCAATACAACATTCATCCATATATCATGGAAACTTTGCTAGATGCCTTCCATATCTACTAGGAAAACATTGAGATTGTGCACTAATCCAATATGTCAGCAAAGAGGTTTCATTCTAGATAAGTAGCAATGTAGATTTGTATAGCACCATGAGCTACTTACCCATCACATGCACATTAGTAGTATACTATCGTTAATGCAAACATCCTATCATGCATCATACATTAACTGAAAATAAGCAAATGCATAGAAAAACAATGAAATGACAATTGAATACTTATCTTTATTTGTTTCATGGGTAGACTCCTTCTTGAGCCTTTAGCTTCATCGTCTTATTAATTCATGATAGCATCATTTCTTATCCAAATGCTAAGGAGGATAAGAGGTGCTTCAAGAGTTGAGTTCTTCATATTCCTCATCGCTTGAGGGATCTTCTTTGGATGATGAGATCTTGATCTTCAATTGCTCCCATCTTCTCTTGTCTTCTTATGAGTCAAGCTTCTTCTTCTTCCTAGAGTCTACTGAAAGTAATCACTTCCTTCTGGCACACCTTCCTTCAATGAATGAATCCCATGATCCTGGGAGGCCATTCAAGGTGGCCATCACCACTTCTGCATTCTTCACTTCTTCTTTTACCGCTTCAAGTTGTTCTTGATTTGAGAGACTCTTATGAATGCATGGTCTCTGCATTCTGGATCTTCACATTCTTCAACTGGTTTCTTAAGTTCATATTCTGATTTATGTTCTTCCCTTCAAATAGCTTGGTCAGGGAATCAAACATCATCGGTGTCTTTAAGGAAGAAACTTGTGGTACAAGTTGATCCATGACTGAATCAACCATGATCTTCTTAGCCTTGACCAAGTTCTTGTTGTGAAAGGCTTCTAGCCTCATCTCCCTCTGGAACTGGAACCTCTATACTCATCTAGGTGTCCAATCCATTTTCTTCAGAGAGATCATATACTTCCATACTTGGAAGTTGTCAACTTCACCAAGCTTATCATCAAGCTGATGTGATAGATCACTTCTAAATGAGAACCTCAAATAAAAATAGCAAAAGATTAGATCTTACTGATTTGAGGTATCTGTCCTGGTTCCGAAGCTGGCTGATCTAGGGTTTGTCAGAGAAAACCTAATTTTCAAAACTTGGAATATTTCAGATCTGATTGGATATAAATATATATCTCTTCAAATGGAGCTGTCCAATGTACTCCTTTTCTAAAAACAATGGAGGGAAGATCCCAGAATAGGAACCCTAGTTTTCCACTTTCTTCAGCAGAAATTCCTGTTACTGTTTCTGCAGTATCTCCGAAATTACCACTCCTCTGTGTCTACAATTTCGTACTAAGGTATCCTCGCATGTCCCTATTCCAACACCATAGGTTTAATCAGAATTGGTTTCACCAATTGGGACTTATCGTCCTTTTCCCAAGGTGACCTGTTACAGGACTATTCAGAACTGTGAAGTTGTACGGCATGCCACGTGTCACTGGTTCATCTTCTGAGTCTGATATTTGGACCACCAAAAGTATAGTTTGTACCCCTTCTAGAAAATCTTCAGGAATTCCATTTGGACCTCTGCAGCACAAAATATTACGTAGTTCTCCCCAGGTGTCCTGTTTAGGGATGAATTCTTGAAGAGGCTAGAACCCTAACTTGGAGGGATCATATCTCCCCGAATATAGCGAATTTGAGGCTGAATTTTGGATACAGTGTTCATCCAAATTTTTTATTTGGTAACTGGAATTTTCAGCACTTGATACTTCTCCAATATCGGGATATAGTGAATGTACCAAAACTTAGCAGTTTTAGTATTTAGGGTTTTTCTAGCTCGAGGTGAAACTAGGGTTTGACTTTCTTGGAGTTTCACCCAACCAAATTTCTTGATCCAAGTCTCTAAACTTCAGTTTTTATGAGAAGAACAATCCTATGCTGGGATCACTCAAAAATTCCTCTTTTGTAGAAAGCCCTAATTTCCGCATCGAAAACTGAAAATGCTCGGAATCGAATTCCACTTCAACAGAAATTAGGGCCCCACAACTGTGGGGACTTTAACCCTTGACCAATACGAGGGTTACCCATAATGACTTGACATGACTTTCTCAATATAGAAACTTCCTGGAATAAAAATCGAGGTATGACATGACTCAAATACATTACAATACATCCCGGAATGAACATCGAGTTACAATACATAAGAAATACAAGTGAATACATTCCGAGTTACAATTACATCAACACGAAAAAGTCGACAAAAGTGCATATTTTCAAAATTGGTTTGACCAGCCTTTAACTAGGACCAAAATATCTCCAAATCTCATAAAAATAGCTGTCCATGCTTATCTCTCAAATGGGTACCTAAATCCACTTTCAAAACTTTAGTCTAAGAAAGTCGACAAAAGCGCATATTTTCAACCTTAGTTTGACCAACCTTGAACGAAGGTCAAAATATCTCCAAATCCCATAAAAATAGGTGTCCATGCTTATCTCTCAAATGGGTATCTAAAACCACTTTCAAAACTCAATTCCAAGAAATTTGACAAAAGTGCATCTTTTCAACCTTAGTTTGACCAACCTTGAACGAGGGCCAAAATAGATCCAAAGCTCATAAAAATAGGTGTCCATACTTATCTCTAAAATGGGTACCGAAATCCACTTTCAAACCCCAATTCCGAGAAAGTTGATGAAAGTGCACATTTTCAACCTTGGTTTGACCTACCTTGAACGAGGGCCAAAATAGCTCCAAATCTCATGAATAGAGGTGTCCATGCTTATCTGTCAAATGGGTATCTAAATCTACTTTAAGATTTCAATTCTGAGAAAATAAAATAAAAAAGTGCATATTTTCAAGCTTGGTTTGACAAACCTTGAATGAGGGCCAAAATAGCTCCAAATCTCATAAAAACAATTGTCCATGGTTATCTCTCAAATGAGTACCTAAATCCATTTCCGAAACTCAATTCCAAGAAACTTGACAAAAGTGCATATTTTCAACCTTGGTTTGACCAACCTTGAATGAGTTCCAAAATAGCTCCAAATCTCATAAAAATAGGTGTCCATGCATATCTCTCAAGTGGGTAGCTAAATCTAATTTCAAAACGCAATTCAAAGAAAGTCGACAAAAGTGCATCTTTTCAAACTTGGTTTGACCAACCTTGAACAATGACCAAAATAACTCCAAATCTCATAAAAATAGGTTTCCATGCATATCTCTCAAATGGGTATCTAAATATACTTGAAAATTTCAATTCTGAGAAAGTTGAGAAAAGTGCAATTTTCAACCTTTGTTTGACCAACCTTTAAAGAGGGCCAAAATAACTCTAAATATGATAAAAATAGATGTCCATACTTATCTCTCATATGCGTACCTAAATCCACTTTCAAAACTCAACTCTGAGAAAGTTGACAACAGTGCATATTTTCAACCTTTGTTTTACCAACCTTGAATGAGGGCCAAAATAGCTCCAAATCACATAAAATAGGTGTCCATGCTTATCTCTCAAATGGGTATCTAAATCTACTTAAAAATTTCAATTATGAGAAAGTCAACAAAAGTTAATATTTTCAACCTTGGTTTGACCAACCTTCAACGAGAGCCAAAAATAGGTCCAAAGCTAATAAAAATAGGTGTTCATACTTATCTATCAAATGGGTACCTAAATCCTCTTTCAAAACTCAATTCCGAGAAAGTCGGAAAAAGTGCGTCTTTTCAACCTTGGTTTGACCAACCTTAATAGAGGGCCAAAGTAGGTCCAACAATCATAAAAATAGGTGTTCATGCTTATCTATTAAATGGGTACCTAAATCCGCTTTCAAAACGCAATTCCAAGAAAGTCGACAAAAGTGCATATTATCAACCTTGGTTTGACAAACCTTGAATGAGGGCCAAAATAGCTTCAAATCTCTTAAAAATAGGTGCCCCTGCTTATCTCTAAAATTAGCACCCAAATCCACTTTCAAAACTCAATTCCGAGAAAGTCAACAAAAGTGCATATCTCATAAAAATAGGTGTCCATGGTTATCTCTCAAATGGGTAGGCAAATCCACTGTCAAAACTCAATTCCGAGAAAGTCGACAAAGGTACATTTTTTCAACCTTGGTTTAACCAACCTCGAACGAGGGCCAAAATAACTCAAACTCTCATAAAACTAGGTTTCCATGCATATCTCTCAAATGGTTATCTAAATCTACTTTAAACTTTCATTTCTGAGAAAGACGAAAAAGTGCAATTTTCAACCTTGGTTTGACCAACCTTGAACGAGGGCCAAAAAAATCCAAATCTAATAAAAATAGGTGTCCATGCTAATCTCTTAAATGGGTACCTAATCCACTTTCAAAACCCAATTCTGAGAAAGTGGACAAAAGTGCATATTTTCAACGTTGGTTTGACCATCCTTCAACAAGGGCCATAAATTTTTTTCTCTATGCTTATCTCTCAAATAGGTATTTGAAACTACTTTAAATTTAAATTACGAGAAAGTCGACAAAAGTGCATATTTTCAAGCTTGGTTTTACCAACCTTAAATGAGGGCCAAAATAGCTCCAAATCTCATAAAAATACGTGTCCATGCTTATCTCTCAAATGGGTATCTAAATCTACTTTAAAATTTCAATTTCGAGAAAGTCGATAAAAGTGCATATTTTCAACCTTGGTTTGACCAACCTTGAATGTGAGCCAAAATGGGTCCAAAGCTCATAAAAATAGGTGTTCATGCTCATTTATCAAATGGTTACCTCTATCCGATTTCAAAAGTCAATTCCGAGAAAGTCAAGAAAAGTGCATATTTTTAAGCTTGGCTTTACAACCCTTGAACGAGGGCCAAAATAACTCTGAATCTCATAAAAATAGGTTTCCATGCTTATCTCTCAAATGGGTACCTAAATCCACTTTCAAAACTCAATGCCGAGAAAGTCGACATAAGTTCATATTTTCAAGCTTGGCTTAACCAACCCTGAACAAGGGCAAAAGTAGCTCCAAATCTCATAAAAATAGGTGTCCATGCTTATCTCTCAAATGCATACATAAATCCACTTTCAAAACTCAATTCCTAGAAATTCGACAAAAGTGCATATTTTCAACATTGGTTTGACCAAACTTGAACGAGGGTGAAAGTAGCTCCAAATCGCATAAAAATAGGTGTCCATGCTTATCTCTCAAATGGGTATGTAAATCTAATTTAAAATTTCAATTCCAATAAAGTCGACAAAAGTGCATATTTTCAACCTTGTTTTTATAAACCTTGAATGAGGGCCAAAATAGCCCCAAATCTTGTAAAAATAGGTGTCCATGCTTATCTCTCAAATGAGTACCTAAATAAACTTTCAAAACTCAATTCCGAGGAAGTCAACAAAAGTGCATATTTTCAACCTTGGTTTGACCAACCTTGAATGAGGGGCAAAACACCTCTAAATCTCATAAAAATAGGTGTCCATGCATATCTCTCAAATGGCTATGCAAATCCACTTTCAAAACTCAAATTCGAGAAAGCGACAAAATTGCATATTTTCGACCTTAGTTTGACCAACTTTAAATGAGGGCCAAAATAAATCCAAATATCATAAAAATAGGTTTCCATGCGTATCTAAATCTACTTTAAAATTTCAATTCTGAGAAACTTGACAAAAGTGTATATTTTAAACCTTGGTTTGACCAACCTTCAACGAGGGCTAAAATAGCTCCAAATATCATAAAAATAGGTGTCCATGCTTATCTTTCAAATGGGTACCTAAATCCTCTTTCAAAACTCAATTCCGAGAAAGACGACAAAATTGCATCTTTTCAACCCTAGATAGACCAACCTCTAACGAGCGCAGTAATAACTCCAAATCTCATAAAAATAGGTGCCCATACTTATCTCTCGAATGGGTACCTAAATCCACTTTCAAAACTCAATCCTAAGAAAGTCGACAGAAGTGCATATTTTCAACCTTGGTTTGACCAACCTTAAACAAGGTCTGAAATAGCTCCAAATCTCATAAAAATAGGTTCACATGCTTATCTCTCAAATGGGTATCTAGATCTACTTTAAAATTTCAATTCCGATAAAGTCGACAAAAGTGCATATTTTCAACCTTGGTTTGACCAACCTTGAATGAGAGCCAAAATAGCTCCAAATCTCATAAAAATAGGTGTACATGCCTATCTCTAAAATGAACTAAACCCACTTTCAAAAGTCAATTTCATGAAAGTCAACAATAGTGCATATTTTCAAACTTGGTTTGACCAACCTTGAACAAGGAACCAAATAGCTTTAATAGGTGTCCATGCTTATCTCTCAAATGGGTACCTAAATCCACTTTCAAAACTCAATTCTAAGAAAGTCGACAAAAGTGGATATTTTCAACCTTGGTTTGACCAACCTTGAACGAGGTCCTAAATAGCTCCAAATCTCATAAAAATAGGTTCACATGCTTATCTCTCAAATGGGTATCTAAATCTACTTTAAAATTTCAATTTCGATAAGGTCGACAAAAGTGCATATTTTCAACCTTGGTTTGACCAACCTTGAATGAGAGCCAAAATAGCTCCAAATCTCATAAAAGTAGGTCTCCATGCTTATCTCTCAGATCGGTACCTAAATCTAGTTTCAAAATTCAACACCAAGAAAGTCAACAAAAGTGCATATTTTCAACCTTGGTTTGACCAACCTTGAATGAGGGCCAAAATAATTCCAAATGTCATAAAATTAGGTGTTCATGCTTATCTCTAAAATGGGTACCTAAAAAACATTTCAAAACTTAGTTCTCTCGAAGTCAACAAAAGTGCAAGTTTTCAAGCTTGGTTTGACTAACCTTGAACGAGGGCCAAAATAGCTCCAAATCTCATAAAAATAGGTGTCCATGCTTATCTCTCAAATGGGTATCTAAATCTATCTTAAAATTTCAATTTCGAAATGACAACAAAAGTGCATATTTTCAACCTTGGTTTGACCAACCTTTAACGTGGGCAAAAATAGCTCCAAATTTCATAAAAAGAGGTGTCCATGCTTATCTCTCAAATGGGTATTTAAATCCACTTTCAAAACTCAATTCTGACAAAGTTTGCAAAAGTGCATATTTTCAACCTTGGTTTGACCAACCTTGAACGAAGTCCAAAATAGCTCCAAATCTCATAAAAATAGGTGTCCATGTTTATTTCTCAAATGGGTATCTATAACCAATTTCAAAACTCAATTATGAGAAATTCGACAAAAGTGCATCTTTTCAACCTTGGTTTGACCAACCTTGAACAAGGGCCAAAATAGTTCCAAATCTTGTAAAAATAAATGTGCATGCTTATCTCTCAAATGGGTACCTAAATCCACTTTCAAATTCCAATTCCTAGAAACTTGATAAAAGTGGATAACCTTGCTTTGGCCAACCTTGAACGAGGGCCAAAATAGCTCCAAAAGTCATAAAAATAGGTGTCCATTCTTATCTCTCAAAACAGTACCTAAATCCACTTTCAAATTTTAATTCCGAGAAAATCGAAAAAGTGCATATATTCAACCTTGGTTTGACCAACCTTGAATGAGGGCCAAAATAGCTCCAAATCTCATAAAAATAAGTATCTATGCTTATTTCTCAAATGGGTACCTTAATCCAATTTCAAAACTAAATTCCAAGAAAGTTGACAAAAGTGTATATTTTCAAACTTGGTTTCACCAACCTTGAGCAAGGGCAAAAATAACTCCAAATATCATAAGTATAGGTGTCCATGCTTATGTATCAAATGGGTACCTAAATCCACTTTCAAAAATCAATTTCGAGAAAGTCGACAAAAGTGTATATTTTAAACCTTGGTTTGACCAACCTTGAACGAGGGCCAAAATAACTCCAAATATCATAAGTATAGGTTTCCATGGTTATGTACCAAATGGGTACCTAAATCCACTTTCAAAATCTCAATTTTGAGAAAGTCGACAAAAGTGTATCTTTTCAAACTTTGGTTTGACCAACCTTGAATGAGGTCCAAAATAGCTCGAAATGTCATAAACATAGGTCTCCATGCTTATCTCTCAAATGGGTAGGTCTAAATCCACTTTCAATACTCAATTCCAAGAAAGTCGACAAAAGTGCATATTTTCAACCTTGTTTTGACCAACCTTGAATACGGACCAAAATAGGTCCAAATATCATAAAATTAGATGTCCATGCTTATCTCTCAAATGGGTACCTAAATCCACTTTCAAAACTCAATTCCGAGAAAGTCGACAAAAGTGCATATTTTCAACCTTGGTTTGACCATCCTTGGTTTGACTAACCTTGAATGAGCGCTCAAATAGCTCCAAATCTCATAAAAATAGGTGTCCATGCTTATCTCTCAAAGTCGACAAAAGCGTATATTTTCAAGCTCAGTTTTAGGAACCTTGATCGAGGTTCAAATAGCTCTAAATATCATAAAAATAGGTTTCCACGCTTATCTCTCAAATGAGTACCTAAACCCACTTTCAAAACTCAATTCTGAGAAAGTCAACAAAAGTGCATATTTTTAACCTTGGTTTGGCCAACTTTGAGTGAGGGCCAAAATAGCTCCAAAAATCATAAAAATAGGTGTCCATGCTTATCTCTCAAATGGGTACTTAATTCTACTTTAAAAGCTTAATTCTGAGAAAGTCGAGAAAAGTGCATCTTTTCAACCTTGGTTTGACCAACCTTGAATGCGTGCCAAAATAACTCCAAATCTCATAAAAACAGGTTTCCATCTGTATCTGTCAAATGGGTATCTAAATCTACATTCAAATTTCAATTATGAGAAAGTCGATAAAAGTGCAATTTTCAACATTGGTTTGACCAACCTTGAATGAGGGCCAAAATAGCTCCAAATCTCGTAAAAACAGGTGTCCATGATTATCTCTCAAATGGGTACCTAAATCCACTTTCAAAACTCAATTCCGAGAAAAGAGACAAAAGTGCATATTTTCAACCTTGGTTTGACCAACCTTGAACGAGGGCCAAAATAGCTCCAAATCTCATAAAAATAGGTTTCCATGCTTATCTCTAAATTGGGTACCTAAATCCACTTTCAAACTAAATTCCAAGAAAGTTGACAAAAGTGCATCTTTTGAACCTTTGTTTGACCAACCTTGAACGAGGGCCAAAATAACTCCAAATATCATAAAAATAGAGTCCATGGTTATCTCTCAAATGGGTATCTAAATCTACTTTAAAAGTTCAATTCTGAGAAAGTTGACAAAAGTGCATATTTAAACCTTGGTTTGACCAGCCTTAAACAAGGTCATAAATAGCTAAAAACCTCATAAAAATAGGATTTAATTTCGAGAAAGTCGAAAAAGTGCATATTTTCAACCATGGTTGGACCAACCTTGAACAAGGGCTAAAATATCTCCAAACCTCACAAAAATAGGTGTCGATGCTTATCTCTCAAATGGGTATCTAAATAGACTTTAAAAATTCAATTTCGAGAAAGTCGATAAAAGTGAATATTTTCAACCTTGGTTTTAGAAACCTTGAACGAGTGACAAAATATTTCCAAATATCAAAATAATAGGTGTCCATGCTTATCTCTCAAAAGGGTATCTAAATGTACTTTAAAATTTAAATTATGAGAAAGTCGACCAGAGTGCATAAGTTTCAACCCTTGTTTGACCAACCTTGAATGATGGCCAAAATAGATCCAAATCTCATTAAAATAGGACTCCATGTTTATCTTTGAGATGGGTACCTAAATCCACTTTAAAAACTCAATTCCGAGAAAGTCGACAAAAGTGCATATTTTCAACCTTGAATGAGGGAAAAAAGAGCTCCAAATCTCATAAAAATAGGTGTCAATAATTATCTCTCAAATGGTACCTAAATCTACTTTAAAAACTCAATTACGAGAAAGTCGACAAAAGTGCATCTTTTCAACATTGGTTTGACCAATCTTGAGTGAGGGCCAAAATAACTCTAAATCTCATAAAAATAGGCATCCCTTCTTATCTCTCAAATGAGTATCGAAATATACATTAAAATTTCAATTCTGACAAAGTCGATAAAGGTGCATATTTTAAACCTTGGTTTGACCAACCTTGAACAAGGGCAAAAATAGCTCCAAATCTCAAAAAAATAGGTGTCCATGCTTATCTCTCAAACGGGTACCTAACTCCATTTCAAAATTCAATTTCGAGAAAGTCGACAAAAGTGCATATTTTCAACCTTGGTTTGAACAACCTTGAACGAGGGATCAATTTTCTCCAAATCTCATAAAAATAAGTGTCCACGCTTATCTCTCAAATGGGTATCTAAATCTACTTTAAAATTTCATTTTCAAGAAAGTCAACAAAAATGCATATTTTCAATATTCGTTTGACCAACCTTGAACGCGGGACAAAATAGATTTGAGTCTCATAAAAAATAGGTGTCCATCCTTATCTCTCAAATGGATACCTAAATCCACTTTCAAAACTCAATTTCGAGAAAGTCGACAAAAGTGCATCTTATCTCTCAAAAGAGTATCTAAAAGGTGTCCATGCTTGCCTCTCAAAAGAGTATCTAAAAGTACTTTAAATTTTCAATTCCGAGAAAGTCGACAAAAGTGCATATTCTCAACCTTGGTTTGACCAACCCTGAACAAGGTCCAAAATAGGTCGAAATCTCATAAAAATAGTTGTCCATGCTTGTCCATGCTTATCTCTCAATTCTGAGGAAGTCGAAAATAGTGCA
Organism: Pseudotsuga menziesii; assembly: GCA_001517045.1. Classification (NCBI taxonomy): domain Eukaryota; kingdom Viridiplantae; phylum Streptophyta; class Pinopsida; order Pinales; family Pinaceae; genus Pseudotsuga; species Pseudotsuga menziesii. The sequence goes on along the minus strand of LPNX011001810.1, from coordinate 89,501 downwards.
TATTTTCAACTTTGGTTTGACCAACCTTGAATGAGGGAAAAAATAGATCCAAATATAATAAAAACAGATGTCCATGCTTATCTCTCGAATGGGTGCCTAAATCCATTTTCAATACTCAATTCTGAGAAAGTCAACAAAAGCGCATATTTTAAACCTTGGTTTGACGAACTTTCAATGAGGGCCAAAATATCACCAAATCTCATAAAAATAGGTGTCCATGCTTATCTCTCAAGTGGATACCTAAATCAACTTTCAAAACTCAATTCCGAGAAAGACGACAAAAGTGCATCTTTTCAACGTTGGTTTTACCAACCTTGAACGAGGGCCAAAATAACTCAAAATCTCATAAAAATGGGTTTCAATGTTTATCTCTCGAATGGGTATCTAAATCTACTTTAAAATTTCAATCGCGATAAAGTCGAAAAAAGTGCATACTTTCCACGTTGGTTTGACCAAACTTGAACAAAGGCCAAAATAGATCCCAATCACATAGAAATAGGTGTCCATGCTTATCTCTCAAATGGGTACCTAAATCTACTCTAAAATTTCAATTACGAGAAAGTCGACAAAAGTGCATATTTTCAATCTTTGTTTGACTAACCTTGAACGAGGACCACAATAGCTATGAATCTCATAAAAGATAGTTGTCCATGCTTATCTCTCAAATGGTTACTTAAATCCACTTTCAAAACTCAATTTCGAGAAAGTCGACAAAAGTGCATATTTTCAAGCTTGGTTTGACCAACCTTTAACAAGTGCCAAAATAGCTCCAAATCTCATAAAATGAAGTGTCCATGCTTATCTCTCAAAAGAGTATCTAAATGTACTTTAAAATTTCAATTCCAAGAAAGTGGAAAAAAGTGCATATTTTCAACCTTGGTTTGACCAACCTTGACCGATGGCCAAAATAGCTCCAAATCTCATAAAAATAGTTGTCCATGCTTATCTCTCAAATGGGTACCTAAATCCACTTTCAAAACTCAATTCTGAGAAAGTTGACAAAAGTGCATCTTTTCAACCTTGGTTTGACCAACCTTGAAAGATGCCCAAAATAGATCCAGATCACATAAAAATAGGTGTCGATGCTTATCTCTCAAATGGGTACCTAAATCCACTTTCAAAACTCAATTCCGATAAAGACAACAACAGTTCATATTTTCAACCTTGAATTTACCAACATTGAATCTACTTTTAAATTTCAATTGGGAGAAAGTAGACAAAGTGCATAATTTCAACCTTGGTTTTACCAACCTTGAATGAAGGCGAAAATAGCTCCAAATCTCATAAAAATAGGTATCCATGCTTATCTCTCAAATGGGTACCTAAATACACTTTCAAAACTCAATTCTGAGAAAGTTGACAAAAATTAATATTTTGAACGTTGGTTGGACCAATCTTTAATGAGGCCAAAAATAGCTCCAAATCTCTTAAAAATAGGTGTCCATGCTTATCTCTCAAATGGGTACCTAAATTAACTTTCAAAACTCAATTATGTGAAACTCAACAAATGTGCATCTTTTTAACCTTGGTTTGACGAATCTTGAACACGGGCCGAAATGGCTCCAAATCCTAAAAAAATAGGTGTGCATGCTTAATATCTCTAAAATGGGTACTTAAATCCACTTTCAAAACTAAATTTCGAGAAAGTCAACAAAAGTGCATATGTTCAACCTCGGTTTAATGAATGTTAAATGAGCGCCAAAATAGCTCCAAATCTCATAAAAATAGGTGTCAATGGTTATCTCTGAAATGGTTATCTAAGTCTACTTTAACATTTCAATTTCGAGAAAATCGACCAAAGTGCATATTTTCAACCTTGGTTTTACCAACCTTGATCGAGGGCCAAAATTGCTCCAAATCTCATAAAAATTGGTGTCCATGCTTATCTCTTAAATGGGTACCTAAATCCACTTTCAAAACTCAATTCTGATAAAATCGACAAAAGTGCATATTTTCAACCTTGGTTTGAGCAACCTTGAACAGGGCCAAAATAACTCCAAATCTCATAAAAATAGGTGCCTAAGCTTATCTCTCAAATGCGTACCTAAATCCACTATCAAACCTCAATTCCAAGAAAGTTAAAAAAGTGGATCTTTTCAACCTTAGTTTGAACAACCAAAAATGAGGGCCAAAATAGCTCCAAATCTCATAAAAATAGGTGTCCATGCTTATCCCTCAAATGGGTATCTAAATCTACTTAAAAGTTTAATTCTGAGAAAGTCGACAACAGTGCATATTTTCAACCTTGGTTTGACCAAAATCGAACGAGGGCCAGAATAACTCCAAATCTCATAAAAATATGTGTCCATGATTATCTTTCAAATGGATACCTTAATCCACTTTCAAAACTCAATTCCAAGAAAATCGACAAAAGTGCATATTTTCAACCTTGGTTTGAGCAACCTTAAAGAGGGCCAAAATAGCTCCAAATCTCATCAAAATAAGTGTCCATGGTTATCTGTAAAATGGGTACACAAATCCACTTTCCAAAGTCCATTTAGACAAAGTCCACAAAAGTAAATCTTTTACACCTTGTTTTGACCAACCTTGAAAGGGTGCCAAAATAGCTCCAGATATCATAAAAATAGGTGTCCATGCTTATCTCTAAAATGGGTACCTTCATCCACTTTCAAAACTCAATTCTGAGAAAGTCGAAAAAAGTGCATATATTCAATCTTGGTTTGACCAACCTTGAATCAGGGCCAAAATAGCTCCAAATCTCATAAAAATAGGCGTCCATACTTATCTGTCAATTGGGTATCTAAATCTACCCTAAATCGACAAAACTTCATGTTTTCAAGCTTGGTTTAATCAACCTTGAATGAGGGCCAAAATAGCTCAACTCTCATAAAAATAGGTGTTCATGCTTATCTCTCAAATGGGTATCTAAATCTACTTTAAAATTTCAATTCTGATAAAGTTGACAAAAGTGCATATTTTCAACCTTGGTTTGACCAACCTTTAAGAAGGGCCAAAATCTACGTATACATGCATCTTTTTGGCCAAAAGTTGCATATATACGCAGATGTTCTTTAAACAGTCACATACATCTCCCTTTTGGTGAGTTTGATGTCGTGGGAAGTATTTGGGTGGGTTGTGAGTGTGGTTGGGTCTTCCTTGGGTTTCATGTTGTCTATTGGATGCTTCTTTTGTGATTAGACATCGCTTTTTCTTTGATTTTTCTTTGAAAGTAGTTTTAGTCAATTATCCTTTCTGTTTTTCCATTAGTGCATTACTCTTTTTTGTCTCAATGTCTTGTTGGGCTTGTGTTTTATACTTGCTACAGAGACTAAGAGTTTTAGATGACTTTTATTGCATTTTTCATTCTTTTATATTGAAAAATACAAAATAGTTGCATCTTAGATATGGATTTGAGAAGGTACTTCCATTGGATTGCTTGGATGAGAGTCATGTTTAGGTTTTCATATAGGAAGGATTGCATTGACATTCAGAAAGGAATACATATTTATGCATCTCATGTAGTGGCATAACCTATTTTTCATTTGACAAAGATTACACTTAGAATTGTTTGTTATGGTGTGCATATTTACTTCACTGTTGAGTCATAACTTCACTTCCATGACCATTTCCATTTGAGTAATTACAGCCAAATAAAATCAACGCTTAATTAAAATAGATTACACTATTTTCTTTGATAGGGTACACCAACAAGATTAGGTTTTAGGGTCTTGGAATAGTTCATTTTGAGTAAATTATCCAAGACCACTAAACAACAACATGTGTGTGTCTGTCCAAGTGATATTGTGAAATTCCTTGGTATAATTAGTGTTTCTCAATATCCTCCTCTTACAAGGGAGTTAGGCACAAGGAAATGTGAGCGGTTATTGATTGGGATGACCCCTAGTCATAACTGAGTAGCATTGGAAATATTTCCAGCATTGTATTCGGATCTAGGGGCTCTTTCGAGAGTTTCAGGATTTGCTACCCTTCCCATACGGTCAATCCCGCCTGTGACTGTCCGCCTGAGCATTGATTATATTGAGGTGACCTTAGTTGCCTTACCTAGCTTATCGAGGGGGTACTTCGCAGGGGTTATTCTGCAGGTGTCTTAGCCAGGTTCGGGTCGAACAGCACAGTCGCTATATGCGTTGAAGCTGAGGGCCACTATAATTGGTTATGTACCTCCACTTGTAGTGTATGGGAGTTTTGAGCCTCTCCTAGGAGAGACATACCTGCTGCATTCGGGAGCTCACATATCCTCCCCTTGGTTTGCTTGTATTTTGGCTGTAGATTTTCTAAGGAGTGTGCTATTTGTGCGCTAGTTGGCTTTTGGGATTGTGGTTACTTGAGTATATTTATGCTCTATTGAATTTGGGTCCTTTTATTTTTGGCATGCCTAGTATCCTATCACCCATCCTTGGTCCTAGTACGGACCCTAGTGTCGGACTTGGGGGCATCACAGTCTCTTACCGTGCTCATAGATTTGGAGTGGTCACATTCCTCCCTCTACTCCATTTGTGGACGATGTTGATTCCCTTCTCTTGGTATTTACACCGGTGGTCACCCTCATGGTGGTGGTGGATGCGTGAACGTTGGGTCTACACCTTACTTTCCTTTTTTATGTCCCATCGTTCACCGTATTGTTTCCTTTGGGTGCAGTTGTCATGATCATTCATCCCTATATCCTATAGTTTGGATTCTTTATTGACTATTTTGGGTTGTTTTGGATGAATATGGTTGTCATGTAGGGTCCATTTTTTGTACACTCTCTTTGACGTTTTGACCCATTCATTCCTATCACAGGTATCATGTCTAAATTGGCATATAGGTTAGGATTTGACATCCACTTGCATTTTGCATGACCTTATGATTGTTTCATTTTAACCTTAGGTACGAACCCATTCCATGGTATCACGAAACCTTCATGCTGTTGTTAGAAGTGGTACTATGTGAATGGTAGATCTTTCCTATACATGGGTGTCCTAGTTAGCTCCCCTTTGCATTTGGTACCCATGCTGTGAGTGCTCTCTTAGGTCTGGGAGTCCTTTGTATAGTACGGCTACGACATTTCGCAAGAGCCTCATACTCCTCTTGATCTTTTGTTGCTTATTTTCTCAGGACTCCCTTATGTCAAGTTGTAATTTCATTATGATGAGCTTTTCCTGCCTCATTGATCCTTATGCCAGCTTCCATGACTTTGAGTATCAGCCATACAACCCAAGCTTGTCTCATGTCTAGCCATGCAAAGCCATTCTATATATCCTTTACAGCTTGATTCCCTATTTTTACCTAGAGGGGACTGTCCCCTGAGTGTCGCTATCCTACACATGTGTCCTTGCATTGAGCATAGGTATGTTCCACTCCTTGGAACTAGTTTGTTTGCCCATTTGACACTCGTATCCTTCTAGTCTGTAACTTTAAAGCAATTTTATTCTTTTTCAAGCTTTTCAAATATTTGAAAAATTCCAAAAAAATTAAAAAACCAAAAATTCGGATAAGAAAAGATGTTATCTTTGGCAACTGTCAAGTTGTGTCACCTTCGAATAGAGCACTATATATCACATCTATTGGTTGGGTTAATAGTTTGAATTTAGGAACTGTACTCATTTCTCTGAGTATATCTCCATCAACTGGTTAAGCTTCCAGTCCCTATGGAGTCTCTGTCGATGCCTCCTATGTCGCAGAGATGTTCCAGTTTTGTATATGAATTCTATGCTGACTACATACAGTCACCATTCACCGTTATGCTCTTGTTTGAAGGAAGTTGAAACCTGAGTCGGCCATTCCTCAGTTATCTTGACTTTGCATGTCGACCATTCCCGGTACAGTTACTAGTTTGTGCACCTTATGATCGAGTCCTTCCACATTATACAGATTTGTTGAGTACCTCATTTTGGATGATGGGGGATACCTTAATTTCCCCCTTCCAGCGGATTTCATCCCATCGACTTCAGGTCATCTATTGTGGGATTGGAATATAGAGTCATTTTTTAGTGCCTTGAGACTTGCAGTCATCAGTGGCAGGTTCTCTCGCCATCGACAGTTTTTTGGGAGTACATCAATGTCCCTTGATCAATGGATTCTCTCAAGTGTTCTACCTCAAGACATTTACTCACACTTGTTAGTTTTCACTCTAGTACCTCGATTCCCATTTTCATTATAAGTGGGTGATCTCGCGTCTGTTAACGGTATACATCAATGACTGGTAATCAGAATATGGACTACTATGTTCGACCTCGACACCTCTATTCACATAGTAGGACATGTACTTGTAGTGGTGTGTGTAGAAGATCTTCCAGATTGGTGGCATCTCTTATATGCTACCTCCTTGATCATGCCAGTGTTCATGAGATTTCATCTCTTGTGACTTGATTCCAGTATATGTCAAACATTTCCATCCATTATGGAGATCTTGATCCATTATATATCTTCATTCTTCATGGAGATCATGATCCTTTGTATATCTTCATCATGGAGATTCTGATCTATTTATATTGTACGTGGCGATGACCACATATGTCATATTTTATCATGCCTATTCATGGCCATTGTACTCTTATGTATCCGGGACTGCTATATGTACTTGCAGTTATATGCAGAGTTGTATCATTGTATTATGTTGATTGGGTGGCTGGTCTTCCAATGGGTTCTTCATCACTGCACTTCTGGGATGGACTTATAATGTTTTTTAGCCATCGTATGACCCCTATAACCTCACACATTAGGGGGAATCTATTATAGCTAATTTTACCACACCTGGTAAGTCACACTTTTATGGCCTTCCCTGTCCCTCTACAGACTCCTTAGACCCCATGGATGTACCTTTGATGTTTCCAAGATCATCCCCAAAAACATGATAAATTTTCCATACTCTACTTTTAAACCCTTTTTTTGTGTATATACGCGGGTTTGACCCCTAAAACCGCGTACATCGGGATGTGTGTAAAATGCCAAATTCTTTTGGAGTTTTCCTTGATGTGGATCTAACTCACTTGTCTCCTAGCCTTCCACATGCCTTGAGATCACTCGGATTCGACCTTTCACTACCCCATTGAAGAGCTATATAAGGAACCCTTTGGATACATTGAAGCATATGAGAAATTGAGAGAAAAGAAACTATAGTCCATTGTTTCCAGAGCTTATACTTGAGTATGCATCCATTTGTCCCTTGGAGCACTTTTGTGTTCTTCCCAAGCTTACCTTTTTCTTGTGAGCTTGCTATCGAGAGATGGAGGATTGAAGTGGTGGAGGCCCAAGTGGGGGACTTAGTTTCTCTGATTCGTAGACGTGCCGACAGAGGTTGTATCTATTGTAATCTCTGTTTTATATTAATAGAAATATATTTTCCTATCCAATAATGTGTATTTGAATGAATATTTAATCCATGGATGATTTCAAATACTTATATGTTATTGATTATATATGCTAGAGTAGAGCTAACAAAATTATATATAGCATGCTTGTCTTGTTTGCTGATTGTTGAGGAAGCAATTTATCAATACAAGCTGGAGTTGGAAAGATCAATGGGGATCTACACCAACCGTCCGGAATAAGGTACGAATCGGGATCCTTTAGTGTTAGATCATTGATTTCTCTTCCATATAGGAAAGGATTGATTTTTGGAGTCAAGTTGTCTGTTGTGGTACCCCAAGCCATAGGAATTTCTCTTCGTAACACCATGCTTATCTCTCAAATGGGTATCTAAATCTACTTTAGAATTTCAAATACGAGAAAGTCTATAAAAGTGCATATTTTCAACCTTTGTTTTACCAACCTTGAACGCAAGCCAAAATAGCTCAAAATCGAATAAAAATAGGTGTCCATGCTTATCTCTCAAATGGGTATCTAAATCTACTTTAAAATTTCAATTCTGAGAAAGTCGACAAAAGTGCATATTTTCAATCTTGGTTTGAATAACCTTGAACGAGACCCTAAATAGGTCCAAATCTCATAAAAATAGATGTTCATGCTTATCTATCAAATGGGTACCTAAATCCGCTTTCAAAACTCAATTACGAGAAAGTTGACAAAAAAGCATATTTTCAACCTTGGTTTGACCAACCTTGAATGACGGCCAAAATAACTCTGAATCTCATAAAAATAGGTGTCCATGCTTATCTCTCAAATGGGTACCTAAATCCACTTTCAAAACTCAATTATGAGAAAGTCGAAAGAAGTGCATATTTTCAACCTTAGTTTGACCGAACTTGAACGAGGGTGAAATTAGCTCCAAATATCATTAAAATAGGTGTCCACCCTTCTCTCTCAAATGGGTATCTAAATCTACTTTAAAATTTCAATTCCGATACAGTAAAAAAAAGTGCATATTTTCAACCTTGGTTTTACCAACATTGAACGAGGGCCAAAATAGTTCAAAATCTCATAAAAATAGGTGTCCATGCTTATCTCTCAAATGAGAACCTAAATCCACTTTCAAAACTCAATTCTGAGAAAGTCAACAAAAGTACATATTTTCAACCTTGGTTTGACCAACCTTGAATGAGGGCCAAAATCCAAATCTCATACAAATAGGTGTCCATGCTTATCTCTCAAAAGGGTAGCTAAATCCACTTTCAAAACTCAATTATGAAAATGTCGACAAAAACGCATATTTTCAACCTTGGTTTGACCACCCTTGAATGAGGGAAAAAATAACTCCAAATATCATAAAAATAGGTGTCCATGCTTCTCTCTCAAATGGGTACTTAAATGCACTTTCAAATGAGTACCTAAAACAACTTTCAAAACTCAATTCGGAGGAAGTCGACAAAAGTGCATATTTTCAACCTTGGTTTGAGCAAACTCGAATGAGGGCCAAAACACCTCCAAATCTCATAAAAATAGGTGTCCATGCTCATCTCGCAAATGGCTACACAAATCCACTTTCAAAACTCAAATTCGAGAAAGTTGACAAAAGTGCATATTTTCAACCTTGGTTTGACCAACCTTGAACGACGGCCAAAATAACTCCAAATATCATAAAAATAGGTTTCCATGTGTATCTCTCGATTGGGTATCTAAATCTACTTTAAAATTTCAATTCCGAGAAACTTGACAAAAGTGTATATTTTCAACCTTGGTTTGACCAACCTTCAACGAGGGCTAAAATAGCTCCAAATCTCATAAAAATAGGTGTCCATGCTTATCTTTCAAATGGGTACCTAAATCCTCTTTCAAAACTCAATTCCGAGAAAGATGACAAAATTGCATCTTTTCAACCCTGGATAGACCAACCTCTAACGAGCGCAGTAATAACTCCAAATCTCATAAAAATAGGTGCCCATACTTATCTCTCGAATGGGTACCTAAATCCACTTTCAAAACTCAATCCTAAGAAAGTCGATAGAAGTGCATATTTTATACCTTGGTTTGACCAACCTTGAACGAGGTCTGAAATAGCTCCAAATGTCATAAAAATAGGTTCACCTGCTTATCTCTCAAATGGGTATCTAAATCTACTTTAAAATTTCAATTCTGATAAAGTCGACAAAAGTGCATATTTTCAACCTTGGTTTGACCAACCTTGAATGAGAGCCAAAATAGCTCCAAATCTCATAAAAATAGGTCTCCATGCTTATTTCTCATATGGGTACCTAAATCTAGTTTCAAAATTCAATTCCAAGAAATTCAACAAAAGTGCATATTTTCAACCTTGCTTTAACCAACCTTGAACGAGGGCCAAAATAATTCCAAATCTCATAAAAATAGATGTTCATGCTTATCTCTCAAATGGGTACCTAAATAACCTTTCAAAACATAATTCCTCGAAGTCGACAAAAGTGCAAGTTTCCAACCTTGGTTAGAATAACTTTGAACGAGGGCCAAAATAGCTTCAAATCTCATAAAAATAGGTGTCCATGCTTATCTCTCAAATGGGTATCTAAATCTACCTTAAAATATCAATTCCAAAAAGACAACAAAAGTGCATATTTTCAACCTTGGTTTGACCAACCTTTAACGTGGGCCAAAATAGCTCCAAACCTCATAAAAATAGGTGTCCGTGCTTATCTCTCAAATGGGTATTTAAATCCACTTTCAAAACTCAATTCTGACAAAGTCTACAAAAGTGCATATTTTCAACCTTGGTTTCACCAACCTTGAACGAAGGCTAAAATAGCTCCAAATCTCAAAAAAATAGGTGTACATGTTTATCTCTCAAAAGGGTATCTAAAACCAATTTCAAAACTCAATTCTAAGAAATTTGACAAAAGTGCATCTTTTCAACCTTGGTTTGACCAACCTTGAACAAGGGCCAAAATAGTTCCAAACCTTGTAAAAATAACTATCCATGCTTATCTCTTAAATGGGTACCTAAATCCACTTTCAAATTTCAATTCCTAGAAACTCGATAAAAGTGGATATTTTCAACCTTGCTTTGGCCAACCTTGAACGAGGGCCAAAATAGCTAGAAAATTCATAAAAATCGGTGTCCATGCTTATCTCTCAAAACAGTACCTAAATGCACTTTCAAATTTCAATTCTGAGAAAATTGAAAAAGTGCATATTTTCAACCTTGGTTTGACCAACCTTGAATGAGGGCCAAAATAGATCCAAATCTCATAAAAATAAGTGTCCATGCTTATTTCTCAAATGGGTACCTAAATCCACTTTCAAAACTCAATTATGAGAAAGTCAACAAAAGTGTATATTATCAAACTTTGTTTGACCAACCTTGAATGAGGGCAAAAATAACTACAAATATCATAAGTATAGGTTTCCATGCTTATGTATCAAATGGGTACCTAAATACACTTTCAAAAATCAATTTCAAGAAAGTCGACCAAAGTGTATATTTTCAACCTTGGTTTGACCTACCTTGAACGAGGGCCAAAATAACTCCAAATATCATAACTATAGGTGTCCATGCTTATGTATCAAATAGGTACCTAAATCCACATTCAAAATCTCAATTTCGAGAAAGTTGACAAAAGTGTATCTTTTCAAACCTTGGTTTGACCAACCTTGAACGAGGTCCAAAATAGCTCGAAATGTCATAAACATAGGTGTCCATGCTTATCTCTCAAATGGGTACCTAAATACACTTTCAAAACTCAATTCCAAGAAAGTCGAAAAAAGGGCATATTTTCAACCTTGTTTTGACCAACCTTGAATGCGGACCAAAATAGCTCCAAATATCATAAAAATAGATGTCCATGCTATTCTCTCAAATGGGTACCTAAATCCACTTTCAAAACTCAATTCTGAAAAAGTTGAAAAAAGTGCATATTTTCAACCTTGGTTTTACCAACCTTGAACAAGGGCCAAAATAGCTCCAAATCTCATAAAAATAGGTGTTCATGCTAATCTCTCAAATGGGTATCTTAATCTACTTTAAAATTTCAATTCTGATAAAGTTGACAAAAGTGCACATTTTCAACCTTGGTTTGACCAACCTTTAACAAGGGCCAAAATAGCTTCGAATCTCATAAAAATAGGTGTCCATGCTTATCTCTCAAATGGGTACCTAAATCTAGTTTGAAAACCCAATTCCAAGAAAGTCGACAACTATGCATATTTTAAACCTTGGTTTGGCCAACCTTGAACGAGAGTCAAAATAGCTCCAAATATCATAAAAATAGGTGTCCATGCTTATCTCTGAAATTGGTACCTAAATCCACTTTCAAAACTCAATTGCGAGAAAGTCGACAAAAGTGCATATTTTCAACCTTGGTTTGACTAACCTTGAACGAGGGCTCAAATAGCTCCAAATCTCATAAAAATAGGTGTCGATGCTTATCTCTCAAATGAGTACCTAAATCCACTTTCAAAACTCAATTCTGAGAAAGTGGACAACAGTGTATATCTTAAACCTTAGTTTTACCAACCTTGAACACGGGCCAAAATAGCTCCAAATCTCATAAAAGTAGGTGTCCATTCTTATCTCTCAAATGTGTACCTAAATCTACTTTCAAAAATGAATTCCGAGAAAGTCGACAAAAGTGCATCTTTTCAACCTTGGTTTGACCAACCTTGAAGGAGGCCCAAAAGAGCTCCAAATCTCATAAAAATAGGTGTCCATGCTTATCTCTCAAATGGGTACCTAAATCCACTTTCAAAACTAAATTCCTAGAAAGTCAACAAAAGTGCATATTTTCAACCTTGGTTTGACCAAACTTGAACAGGGGCCAAAATAACTCAAAATCTCATAAAAATAGGTGCCCAAGCTTATCTGTCAAATGGCTACCTAAGTCCACTTTGAAAACTCAATTCCTAGAAATTTGACAAAAGTGCATATTTTCAACCTTGGTTTTACCAAACTTGAATGAGGGCGAAAGTAGCTCCAAATCTCATAAAAATAGGTGTCCATGCTTATCTCTGTAATGGGTATCGAAATCTACTTTAAAATTTCAATTCCGATAAAGTCGACAAAAGTGTATATTTTCAAGCTCAGTTTTAGGAACCTTGAATGAGGTTCAAAATATCTCCAAATATCATAAAAATAGGTGTCCACGCTTATCTCTCAAATGAGTACCTAAATCCACTTTCACAACTCAATTCTGAGAAAGTCGACAAAAGTGCATATTTTCAACCTTGGTTTTACCAACCTTGAGTGAGGGCCAAAATAGCTCCAAATCTCATAAAAATAGGTGTCCATGCTTATCTCTCAAATGGGTACCTAATTCTACTTTAAAAACTTAATTCCGAGAAAGTTGAGAAAAGTGTATCTTTTCAACCTTGGTTTGACCAACCTTGAATGCGGGCCAAAACAACTCCAAATCTCATAAAAATAGGTCTCCATCCGTATCTCTCAAATGAGTATCTAAATCTACATTCAAATTTCAATTATGAGAAAATCGATAAAAGTGTGATTTTCAACATTGGTTTGGCCAACCTTGAATGAAGGTCAAAATAACTCCAAATTTCATAAAAATAGGTCTCCATGCTTATCTTTCAAATGGGTACCTAAATCTACTTTCAAAACTTAATTTCGAGAAAGTTTACAGAAGTACATATTTTCAACGTTGGTTTGAAAAACCTTTAACGAGGGAAAAAATAGCTCCAAATCTCATAAAAATAAGTGTCCATGCTTATCTCTCAAATGCATACCTAAATCCACTTTTTAAACTAAATTCCGAGAAATTTGACAAAAGTCCATCTTTTCAACCTTGGTTTGACCAACCTGTAATGAGGACCAAAATACGTCCATATCTCATCTAAATAGGTGTCCCTGCTTATCTCTCAAATGGGTATTTAAATCTACATTAAAATTTTATTTTCGAGAAAGTCGACAAAAGTGCATTTTTTCATCCTTGGTTTGACCAACCTTGAATGAGTGGCAAAATAGCTCCAAATCTCATAAAAATAGGTGTCCATGCTTATCTCGCAAATGGGTACCTAAATCCACTTTAAAATCTCAATTCCGAGAAAGTTGTCAAAAGTGCATATTTTCAACCTTGGTTTGACCAACCTTGAACAAGGGCCAAAATAGCTCCAAATCTCATAAAAATAGGTTCCATGCTTATCTCTAAATTGCGTACCTAAATCCACTTTCAAAACTAAATTCCAAGAAAGTCGACAAAAGTGCTTCTTTTGAACCTTTGTTTGACCAACCTTGAACAAGGGCTAAAATAGCTCCAAATATCATAAAAATAGAGTCCATTCTTATTTGTCAAATGGCTATCTAAATCTACTTTAAAAATTTCAATTATGAGAAAGTCGACAAAAGTGCATATTTAAACCTTGGTTTGACCAACCTTAAACAAGGTCATAAATAGCTAAAAACCTCATAAAAATAGGAGTCAATTCCGAGAAAGTCGAAAAAGTGCATATTTTCAACCATGGTTGGACCAACCTTGAACAAGGGCTAAAATATCTCCAAACCTCCCAAAAATAGGTGTCCATGCTTATCTCTCAAATGGGTATCTAAATACACTTTCAAAATTCAATTCCTTGAAAGTCAACAAAAGTGCATATTTTCAACCTTGTTAAAGTGCATATTTTCAACCATGGTTGGACCAACCTTGAACAAGGGCTAAAATATCTCCAAGCCTCACAAAAATAGGTGCCCATGCTTATCTCTGAAATGGGTATCTAAATACACTTTCAAAATTCAATTCCGAGAAAGTTGACAAAAGTGCATATTTTCAACCTCGGTTTTACAAACCTTGAACGAGAGACAAAATATCTCCAAATATAAAAATAATAGGTGTCCATGCTTATCTCTTGAAAGGGTATCTAAATGTACTTTAAAATTTAAATTATGAGAAAGTCGACCAGACTGCATAAGTTTCAACCCTAGTTTGACCAACCTTGAATGATGGCCAAAATAGATACAAATCTCATTAAAATAGGACTCCATGCTTATCTCTAAGATGGGTACCTAAATCCACTTTAAAAACTCAATTCTGAGAAAGTCGACAAAATTGCATATCTTCAACCTTGAATGAGGGACAAAAGAGCTCCAAATCTCATAAAAATAGGTGTCAATAATTATCTCTCAAATGGTTTCTAAATCCACTTTAAAAACTTAATTACGAGAAAGTCAACAAAAGTGCATCTTTTCAACATTGGTTTGACCAACCTTGTGCAAGGAACAAAATAACTCTAAATCTCATAAAAATAGGCATCCCTTCGTATCACTCAAATGAGTATCAAAATATACTTTAAAATTTCATTTCCGACAAAGTCGACAAAAGTGCATATTTTAAACATTAGTTTGACCAACCTTAAACAAGGGACAAAATAGCTCCAAATCTCAAAAAAATAAGTGTCCATGCTTATCTCTCAAATGGGTACCTAAATCCATTTCAAAACTCAATTTCGAGAAAATCGACAAAAGTGCATATTTTCAACCATGGTTTGAACAACCCTGAACGAGAGCCAAAATAGCTCCAAATCTCATAAAAATAGGTGTCCATGCTTATCTCTCAAAAGGGTTTCTAAATGTACTTTAAAATTTCAATTTCAAGAAAGTCGATAAAAGTACATATTTTCAACCTTGGTTTGACCAACCTTGAACGAGGGCCAAAATAACTTTGAATCTCATAAAAATAGGTGTCCATACTTATCTCTCAAAGAGGTACCTAAATCCTTTTTGAAAACTCAATTCTGAGAAAGTCAACAAAAGTGCATATTTTCAACCTTGGTTTGACCAATCTTGGATGAGGGCCAAAGTAGCTCAAAATCTCATAAAAATAGGTGTCCATGCTTATCTCTCAAATGGGTATCTAAATCTACTTCAAAATTTGAATTACGAGAAATTCCAAAAAAGTGCATATTTTCAACCTTGGTTTTACCAACCTTGAGGGCTAAACTAGATCCAAATCTCATAAAAATAGGTGTCCATGTGTTTCTCTCAAATGCGTACCTAAATCCACTTTCTAAACTTAATTCTGAGAAAATCGAGAAAAGTGCATCTTTTCAACCTTGCTTTGACCAACCTTGAGCGACGGCCAAAATACCTCCAACTCTCATAAAAATAGGTGTCCAAGCTTATCTCTCAAATGGGTATTTAAATCTACATTAAAATTTTATTCTCGAGAAAGTCGACAAAAGTGTATTTTTTCAACCTTGGTTTGACCAACCTTAAACGAGGGCCAAAAGAGCTTCAAATATCATAAAAATAGGTGTCCATGCTTATCTCGAAAATAGGTACCTAAATCCACTTTAAAAACTCAATTCCGAGAAAGTCAACAAAAGTGCATCTTTTCAACGTTTGTTTGACAAACATTGAACGAGGGTCAAAATAGCTCCAAATCTCATAAAAATCGGTGTCCATGCTTATCTATCAAATGGGTACCTAAATCCATTTACAAAACTAAATTCCCGGAAAGTCGACAAAAGTGCATATATTCAACCTTGGTTTTCCCAACCTTGAATGAGAGCCAAAATATCTCCAAATATCGTAAAAATAGGTGTCCATGCTTAGCTCTTAAATGGGTATATAAATCTACTTGAAAATTTCAATTTCGAGAAAGTCGATAAAAGTGCATATTTTCAACCTCGGCTTGACCAACCTTGAACAAGGGCCAAAATAGCTCTGAATCTCATAAAAATAGGTGTCCATACTTATCTCTGAAATGAGTACCTAAATCCTTTTTGAAAACTCAATTCTGAGAAAGTCGCCAAAAGTGTAAATTTTCAACCTTGGTTTGACCAACCTTGAACAAGTAGCTTGAAATCTCATAAAAATAGGTGTCTATACTTATCCCTCAAATGGGTATCAAAATCTACTTTAAAATTTCAATTACGAGAAAGTCAACAAAAGTGCATATTTTCAACCTTGGTTTTACCAACCTTGAACGAGGGCCAAAATAGATCCCAATCTCATAAAAATAGTGTCCATCCTTATCTCTCAAATGGGTATCGAAATCTACTTTAAAATTTCAATTCCGAGAAAGTCAACAAAAGTGAATATTTTCAACCTTGTTCTGACCAACCTTGAACGAGAGCCAAAATAGCTCCAAAGCTCATAAAAATAGGTGTTCATGCTTATCTATCAAATGGGTACCTAAATCCTCTTTCAAAACTCAATTCCGAGAAAATCGACAAAAATGCATATTTTCAACATTGGTTTGAACAACCTTGAACAAGGGCCCAAATAACTCTAAATCTCATAAAGATATGTGTCCATGCTTATCTCTCAAATGGTAACCTAAATCCACTTTCAAAATTCAATTGTGAGAAAGTCGACAGAAGTGCACATTTTCAACCTTGATTTGACCAAACTTGAACAAGGGAGAAAGTAGCTCCAAAACTAATAAAAATAAGTGTCCAATCTTATCTCTCAAATCGGTATCTAAATGAACGAGGGCAAAAGTAGCTCCAAATCTCGTAAAAGTGGGTGTCCATGCTTATCTGTCAAATGAGTACCTAAATCAACTTTCAAAACTCCATTTCGAGAAAGTCGACAAAAGTGCATATTTTTAACCTTGGTTTGACCAACCTTGAATGGGGGCCAAAATAGCTCCAAATCTCATAAAAATGGGTGTCCATGCTTATCTCTCAAATGGGTAGCTAATTCCACATTCAAAACTCAATTCCAAGAAAGTCAACAAAAGTGCATCTTTTCAACCTTGGTTTGCCCAACCTTGAATGAGGGCCAAAATAACTCCAAATCTCATAAAAATAGTTACATGCATATGTCTCAAATGGGTATCTGAATCTACTTTAAAATTTCAATTTTGAGAAAGTCGACAAAAGAGCAATATTCAACCTTGGTTTGACCAACCTTGAACGTGTGCCAAAATATCTCAAAATCTCATAAATATAGGTGTCCATGCTTATCTCTCAAATGGGTACCTAAATCCACTTTCAAAACTCAATTCCGAGAAAGTTGACAAAAGCGCATATTTTCAATGTTGGTTTGAACAACCTTGAATGAGGGCCAAAGTAGCTCGAAATCTGATAAAAATAGGTGTCCATGCTTATCTCTCAAATGGCTATCTAAATTTACTTTAAAATTTCAATTACGAGAAAGTAAAAAAAAGTGCATATTTTCAACCTTGGTTTTATCAACCTTGAATGACGGCCAAAATAGCTCCAAATCTCGTAAAAATAGGTGTCCATGCTTATCTCTCAAATGGGAATCTAAATCTATTTTAAAATTTAAATTCCAACAAAGTTGACAAAAGTGCATATTTTCAATCTTGGTTTGACCAACCTCGAATGAGAGCCAAAATACGTCCAAAGCTCAGAAAAATAGGTGTTCATTCTTATCTATCAAATGGGTACCTAAATCCACTTTTAAAACTCAATTCCAAGAAAGTCAACAAAAGTGCATATTTTCAACCTTGGTTTGACCAACCTTGAACGAGGGCCTAAATAAATCTGAAACTCATAAAAATTGGTGTCCATGCTTATCTCTCAAATGGGTACCTAAATCCTCTTAAAAACTCAATTCCGAGAAAGTTGAAAAAGTGCATATTTTCAACTTTGGTTTGACCAACCTTGAATGAGGGGCAAAATACCTCCAAATCTCATAAAAATAGGTGTCCATGCTTATCTCTCAAATGGGATTAAAATCTACATCAAAATTTTATTTTCGAGAAAGTCGACAAAAGCGCATATTTTCAACTTTGGTTTGAGCAACCTTGAACGAGGGCCAAAATCGCTCCAAAGCTCATAAAAATAGGTTCCCAAGCTTATCTGTCAAATGGGTACCTAAGTCCACTTTCAAAACTGAATTCCGAGAAAGTCAACAAAAGTGCATATTTTAAACCTTGGTTTTACCAACCTTGAACGAGGGGCAAAATATCTCCAAATCTCATAAAAATAGGTGTATTTAAATGGGTATCTAAGTCTACTTTAAAATTTCAATCTCGAGAAAGTCGATAAAGGTGCATATTTTCAACCTTGGTTTGACCAACCTTGAACGAGGGCCAAAATAGCTCTGAATCTCATAAAAATAGGTGTCCATACTTATCGTTTAAATGGGTACATAAATCCTTTTTGAAAACTCAATTCTGAGAAAGTAGACAAAAGTGCATATTTTCAACTTTGGTTTAACCAAGCTTGAACAAAGGGCCAAGGTAGCTCAAAATCTCATAAAAATAGGTGTCCATGCTTATCTGTCAAACAGGTATGAAATCTACTTTAAAATTTCAATTACGAGAAAGTCGACAAAAGTGCATATTTTCAACGTTGGTTTTACCAACCTTGAATGAGGGCCAAAATATCTCCAAATCTCATAAAAATAGGTCTCCATGCTTATCTCTCAAATGGCTATCGAAATCTATAAAATTTCAATTCCAAGAAAGTTGACAAAAGTGTATATTTTCAACCTTGGTCTGACCAACCTTGAATGAGATCTAAAAAAGGTCCAAAGCTCACAAAAATAGGTCTTGATGCTTATTTATCAAATGGGTACCTAAATCCACTTTCAAAACTCAATTCCAAGAAAGTCAACAAAAGTACATATTTTCAACCTTCGCTTGACCAATGTTGAACGAGGGCACAAATAACTCTGAATCTTATAAAAATAGGTGTCCATGCTTATCTGTCAAATGGTAACCTAAATCCACTTTGAAAACTCAATTCTGGGAAAGTTGATAAAAGTGCATATTTTAACCCTTGGTTTGACAAAACTTGAACAATGGCGAAAGTAGCTCTAAATCTAATAAAAATAGGTGCCCAAACTTGAACGAGGGCCAAAATAGCTCCAAATCTCATAAAAAGGGTACCAAATGAGTACCTAAATCCACTTTAAAAACTCAATTTCGGGAAAATCAACAAAAGTGCATATTTTAAACCTTGCTTTGACCAACATTGAATGGGGGCCAAAATAACTCCAAATATGATAAAAATAGGCGTCCATGCTTATCTCTCAAATGGGTAGCTAAATCCACTTTCAAAACTCAATTCCAAGAAAGTCGATAAAACTGCATAAAACTTGAAAGTTGAAAGTCGATAAAACTTGAATGAGGGCCAAAATAACTCCAAATATCATAAAAATAGGTTTCCATGCATATCTCTCAAATGGGTATCTAAATATACTTTAAAATTTCAATTCTGAGAAAGTCGACAAAAGAGCAATTTTCAACCTTGGGTTGACCTACCTTGAGCGAGGGCCAAAATAACTCCAAATCTCATAAAAATAGGTGTCTAAGCTTATCTCTCAAATGGGTACCTAAATCCACTTTAGAAACTCCATTCTGAGAAATTCAATGAGTTTCAATATTTCCAATATGTTTCCATGTGTTTCTCATAGATCCATGCATTTCCATGCATTTATCATTTTCAATAGGTTTCCATGCTTTTCTCATAGATCCAAATCTCATCAAAATAGGTGTCCACGCTTATCTCTCAAATGAGTACCTAAATCCACTTACAAAACTCAATTCTAAGAAATTTGACAAAACTTTATCTTTTCAACCTTGGTTTGACCAAACTTCAACAAGGTCCAAAATAACTCCAAAACTCATAAAAATGGGTGTCCATGCTTATCTCTGAAATGGGTAACTAAATCTACTTTAAAATTTCAATTCTAAGAAAGTCAACAAAATTGCATAGTTTCAACCTTTGTTTCACCAACCTCGAACGAGGTTCAAAATAGGTCCCAATATCATAAAAATAGGTGTCCATGATTATTTATTAAATGCATACCTAAATCCACTTTCAAAACTCAATTCCAAGAACGAGAGCCAAAATAGCTCCAAATCTCATAAAAATAGGTGTCCATGGTTATCTCTCAAATGGGTACCTAAATAATCTTTCAAAACTCAACTCCGAGAATGCCCACAAAAGTAAATCTTTTCAACCTTGGTTTGACCAACCATCAACGGGGGCCAAAATAGCTCAAAATATCATAAAAATAGGTGTCCATGCTTATCCCTCAAATGGGTATCTCAATATAGTTTAAAATTTCAATTCCAATAAAGTCGACGGAAGTACATATTTCCAACCTTGGTTTGACCAACCTTGAACGAGGGCCAAAATAGCGCCAAATCTCATAAAAATAGGTGTCCATGCTTATCTCTCAAATTTGGTATCTAAATCTACTTTAAAATTTCAATTTCAAGAAAGTCGACAAAAGTGCATATTTTCAACCTTGGTTTGACCAACCTTGAACGAGAGCAAAAATAGGTCCAAAGCTCATAAAAATAGGTGTTCATGCTTATCTATCAAATGGGTACCTAAATCTGCTTTGAAAACTCAATTCCAAGAAACTCGACAAAAGTGCATATTTTCAACCTTGGTTTGACAAACCTTGAATGAGGGCCAAAATAACTCTGAATCCCATAAAAATAGGTGTCCATGCTTGTCTCTCAAATGGGTACCTAAATCCACTTTCAAAGCTGCATTCCGAGAAACTCGACAAAAGTGCATATTTTCAACCTTGGTTTGACCAAACTTAAATCTGGAGAAAGTAGCCGCAAATCTCATAAAAATAGGTGCCCATGCTTATCTATCAAATAGGTATCTAAATCTACTTTAAAATTTCAATTCCGATAAAGTCGACAAAAGTACATATTTTCATCCCTGGTTTTACCAACCTTTAACGCGGGCCAAAATAGCTCCAAATCTAATAAAAATAGATGTCCATGCTTATCTCTCAAATGAGTACCTAAATCCACTTTCAAAACATAATTCCGAGAAAGTCGACAAAAGAGCGTATTTTCAAACTTAGTTTGACAAACCTTGAATGAGGGCCAAAATAGCTCCAAATCTCTTGAAAGTAGGTGTCCATGGTTATCTCTCAAATGGGTACCTAAATCCACTTTCAAAACTCAATTCCGAGAAAGTCGAAAAATGTGCATCTTTTCAACCTTGGTTTGACTAACCTTTAACGAGGGCCAAAATAACTCCAAATATCATAAAAATAGGTTTCCATGCATGTATCTCAAATCGGTATCTAAATCCACTTTCAACCCTAGTTTGACAAATCTTGAATGAGGGACAAAATAACAACAAAATCTCATAAAAATAGGTGTCCATGCTTATCTCTTAGATGGGTATCTAAATCCACTTTCAGAACCCAATTCCGAGAAAGCCAACAAAAGTGCATATTTTCAACCTTGGTTTAACCAACCTTGAACGAGGGAAAAAATAGCTCCAAATCTCATAAAAGTAAGTGTCCATACTTATCTCTTGCGAATGGGTACCTAGATCCACATTCAAAACTCAATTCCGAGAAAGTCGACAAAAGTACATATTTTCAACCTTGGTTTGACCAACCTTGAACGAGGGACAAAATAGCTCCAAATCTCATAAAAATAGGTATGCATGCTGATCTCTCAATTGGGTACCTAAATCCACTTTCAAAACTAAATTCCAAGAAATTCGACAAAAGTGCATCTTTTGAACCTTAGATTGACCATCCTTGAATGAGGGCCAAAATAGCTACAAATCTCATAAAAATAGGTGTCCATGGTTATCTCTCAAATTGGTATCTAAAATTAATTTAAAATTTCAAATCTGAGAAAGTCGCAAAAGTGCATATTTCAACCTTGGTTTGACCAAAATAGCTCAAAACTCAATTCTGAGAAAGTAAAAAAATTGCATAGTTTCAACCATGGTTTGAAAAACCTTGAACGAGGGCCAAAATAGAGCCAAATGTCATAAAAATAGGTGTCCACACTTGTCTCTCAAATGGGCACCTAAATCCACTTTCAAAACTCAATTCCGAGAAAGCCCACAAAAGTGCATATTTTCAACCATGGTTTGACCAACATTGAACAAGGGCCAAAATAGCTTCAAATCTCATAAAAATAGGTGTCCATGCTTATATCTCAAATGGGTATTAAAATCTATATTAGAATTATGTTTCCGAGAAAGTCGATAAAAGTGCATTTTTTCATTCTTGCTTTGACCAACCTTGAACAAGGGCCAAAATAGCTCCAAATATCATAAAAATAGGTGTCCATGCTTATCTCACAAATGGGTACCTAGATTCACTTTCAAAACTCAATTTCAAGAAAGTCGACAAAAGTACATATTTTCAACCTTGGTTTGACCAACCTTGAACGAGGGCCAAAATAGCTCCAAATCTCATAAAAATAGGTATGCATGCTGATATCTAAAATGGGTATCTAAATCTACTTTAAAATTTGAAATCTGAAAAAGTCGACAAAAGTGCATATTTCCACCTTGCTTTGACCAACCTTGAACTAGGTCCAAAATAGTGCAAAACCTCTTAAAAATAGTTTTTCATGATTATCTCTCAAATGGATAAATAACTCCACTTTCAAAACTGAATTCCAAGGAAGTTGAAAAGGTGCATAATTTCAACCATGGTTTGACAAACCTTGAACGAGGGCAAAAATAGCTCCAAATCTCATAAATATAGGTGTACATGCTTACCTGTCAAAAGGGTATCTAAATGTACTTTAAAATTTAAATTCCGTGAAAGTCAACCAAAGTGCATAATTTCAACCCTTGTTTGAACAACCTTGAACGATGGCCAAAATAGCGCCAAAATAGCTCCAAATATCATAAGAATAAGTCTCCATGCTTATCTCTCAAATGGGTAAATAAATCCACTTTCAAAACTCAATTCCGAGAAAGTCGACAAAAGCGCATCTTTTCAACCTTGGTTTGACCAACCTTGAATGAGGGACATAATAGTTACAAATATCCAAAAATAGGTGTCCATGCTTATCTCTCAAAGGGGTATCTAAATGTACTTGAAAATTTAAATTCCAAGAAAGTCCACCAAACTACATATTTGCAACCCTTGTTTGACCGACCTTGAACGAGGGCCAAAATAGCTCCAAATCTCATAAAAATAGGCCTCCATGCTTATCTCTCAAATGGGTACCTAAATCCACTTTCAAAACTCAATTCCGAGAGAGTCGACAAAGGTGCATATTTTAAACCTTGGTTTCACCAACCATGAACGAGGGCCAAAATAACTCCAAATCTCATAAAAATAGGTGTCCATGATTATCTCTCAAATGGTACCTAAATCCACTTTCAAAACTCAATTATGAGAAAGTCGACAAAAGTGCATTTTTTCAACCATGGTTTGACCAACCTTGAGCGAGGGCCAAAATAACTCTAACTCTCATAAAAGTAGGCGTCCCTTCTTATCTCTCAAATGGGTATCTAAATCTACTTTAAAATTTCAATTCCGAGAAGATTGACAAATTTGTATATTTTCAACCTTGGTTTGACCAACCTTAAAGGAGGGCCAAACTATAAAAATAAGTGTCCATGCTTATCTCTTAAATGGGTACCTAAATCCATTTTCAAAGATCAATTTCGAGAAAGTTGACAAAAGTGCATATTTTCAACCTTGGTTTTACCAACCTTGAACAAGGGCCATAATATCTCCAAATCTCATAAATATAGGTGTCCATGCTATCTCTCAAACGGGTATCGAAATCCACTTTCAAAACTCAATTCCGAGAAAGCCAACAAAAGTGCATATTTTCAACCTTGGTTTGACGAACCTTTAACGAGGGCCAAAATAGCTCCAAATATCTTTAAAATATGTGTCCATGCTTATCTCTTAATTGGGTACGTAAATCCACTTTCAAAACTCAATTCCAAGAAAGTCGACAAAAGTGTATGTTTTCAACCTTGGTTTGACCAACCTTGAACGAGGGCTAAATTAGCTCCAAAACACATAAAAACAAGTATCCATGGTTATCTCTCAAATGCATATCTAAACCTACTTTAAAATATCAATTCCGAGAAAGTCGACAAAGTGCATAATTTCAATCTTCGTTTGACAAACCTTGAACGAGGGACAAAATACCTATGAATCTCATAAAAAATAGGTCTCTATGCTTATCCCTCAAATGGGTACCAAAATTCACTTTCAAAACTCAATTCCGAGAAAGTCGAAAAAGTGCATATTTTCAACCTTTGTTTGACCAACCTTGAATAAGGGCCAAATTATCTTCATATCTCATAAAAATAGCTGTCCATGCTTATCTCTCAAGAGAGTATCTAAATGTACATTAAAATTTCAATTCCGAGAAAGTCGAAAAAAGGTGCATATTTTCAACCTTGGTTTGACCAACCTTGACAAGGGCCAAAATAGCTCCAAATATCATAGGTGTCCATGCTTATCTCTCAAAAGAGTATCTAATTGTACATTAAAATTTCAATTTCGAGAAAGTCGACAAAAGTGCATATTTTCAACCTTGGTTTGACCAACCTCGAACGAGGGCCAAAATAAATCCAAATTTCATAAAAATAGTTGTACATGATTATCTCTCAAATGGGTACCTAAATCCACTTTCAAAACTCAATTATGAGGAAGTCAACAAAAGTTCATCTTTTCAACCTTGGTTTGGCCAACCTTGAACGAGGGCCAAAATAAATCCAAATCTAATAGAATTGTATGTCCATGCTTATCTCTCAAATTGGTACCTAAATCCACTTTCAAAACTCAATTCCGAGAAATTTTACAAAAGTGCATATTTTCAACTTTGGTCTGACAAATATTGAACGAGGGCCAAAATATCTCCAAATATCTTAAAAATAGGTTTCCATGCTAATCTCTCAAATGCGTACCGAAATCCACTTTCAAAACACAATTCTGAGAAATATGACAAAAGTGCATATTTTCAACGTTGGTTTTACCAACCTTAAACAAGGGCCAAAATAAGTCCAAATCCCATAAAAATGGGTGTCCATGCTTATCTCTCAAATGGGTATCTAAATCTACTTTAAAATTTCAATTCCGAGAAAGTCAACAAAAGTACATATTTTCAACCTTGGTTTGACCAACCTTGAACACGGGCCAAAATAGCCCCAAATTTCAGAAAAATAGGTGTCCAAGCTTATCTCTGAAAAGAGTATCCAAATGTAATTTAAACTTTCAACTCTAAGAATTTTGACAAAAGTGCATATTTTCAATCTTGGTTCAACCAACCTTGAATGAGGGCCAAAATAGCTCCAAATCTAATAAAAATAGTTTTCCATGCTTATCTCTCATATGGGTACCTAAATCCACTTTCAAAACTCAATTTTAAGGAAGTCGACAAAAGTGCATATTTTCAACCTTGGTTTGACCAACCTTGAACAAGGGCCAAAATAGCTCTAAATCTCATAAAAATAGATGTCCATGCTTATTTCTCAAATGGGTACCTAAATCCATTTTAAAAACTCAATTCTGAGAAAGTCGACAAAGGTGCATATTTTCAACCTTGGTTTGACGAACATTGAACAAGGGCCAAAATAGCTCCAAATCTCATAAAAATAGGTGTCCATTCTTGTCTCTCAAATGGGTACCTAAATCCACTTTCAAAGCTCAATTTTGAGAAAGTGGACAAAAGTGCATATTTTCAACCTTGGTTTGACCAACCTTGAACGATGCCCAAAATAGATCCAAATCTCATAAAAATAGGTGTTAATGCTTATCTCTCAAATGGGTACCTAAATTAACTTTCAAAACTCAATTTCGAGAAAGACAACAAAAGTGCATCTTTTCAAATTTATTTTTACCAACCTTGAATGAGAGCCAAAATAACTCCAAATCTCATAAAAATGGGTGTCCACGCTTATCTCTCAAATGGGTATCTAAATCTACTTTAAAACTTCAATTCCGATAAAGTTGACAAAAGTCCATATTTTCAACCTTGGTTTGACCAACCTTGATTGAAGGCCAAAATAGCTCCAAATCTCATAAAAATAGGTGTCCATGCTTATCTCTCAAATGGGTACCTAAATCCATTTTCAAAAATCAATTTCGAGAAAGTCGACAAAAATGCATATTTTCAACCTTCATTTGACTAACCTTGAAAAAGGGCCAAAATATTTCCAAATCTCTTAAAAATAGGTGTCCATCCTTATCTCTCAAATCGGTACCGAAATTCACTTTCAAAACTCAATTTTCAGAAAGTCAACAAAAGTGCATCTTATCAACCTTGGTTTGAACAACCTTGAATGAGGGCAAAAATAGCTCCAAATTTCATAAAAATAGGTGTCCATGCTTATCTCTAAAATGGGTACGTAAATCCATTTTAAAAACACAATTATGAGAAAGTCGACAAAAGTGCATCTTTTCATACTTGGTTTGATAATCCTTAAATGAATGCCAAAATTTCTCCAAATCTCATAAAAATAGGTGTCCATGGTTATCTCTCAAACGGGTATCTTAATCTACTTTAAAATTTCAATTCCAAGAAAATCGAAAGAAGTGCATATTTTCAACCTTGGTTTGACCAACCTTCAAGGAGGGCCAAAATAGCCTTAAATCTCGTAAAAAAATGTATCCATCCTTATCTCTCAAATAGGTACCTAAATCCACTTTCAAAACTCAATTTTGACAAAGTCGAGAAAAGTGCATATTTTCAAATGCGTAACTAAATCCACTTTCAAAACACAATTACAAGAAAGTTGAAAAAAGTGCATCTTTCCAACTTTGGTTTGACCAACCTTGAATGAGGGCTAAAATAGCTCCAAATCTAAAAAAAAGAGGTGTCCATTCTTATCTCTCAAATGGGTATCTAAATCTACTTTAAAATTTCAATTCCGAAAAGTCGACAAAAGTGCATATTTTAAACCTTTGTTTGACCAACACTGAATGAGGGCCAGAATAGGTCCAAATCTCATAAAAATATGTGTCCATGATTATCTCTCAAATAGATACGTAAATCCACTTTCAAAACTCAATTCTGAGAAAATCAACAAAAGTGCATATTTTCAACCTTGGTTTGATAAACGTTAAAGAGTGCCAAAATAGCTACAAAAATCTCACAAAAATAGGTGTCCATGGTTATCTGTCAAATGGGTACATAAATCCACTTTCAAAACTCAATTCCGAGAAAGTAAAAAAAATAGCATCTTTTCAACCTTAGTTCGACCAACCTTGAACTAGGGCCAAAATACCTCCAAATATCATAAAAATAGGTGTCCATTGTTGCTATCTCTCAAATGGGTATCTAAATCTACCTTAAAATTTCAATTCCGAAAAGACGACAAATGTGCATATTTTCAACCTTGGTTTGACCAACCTTTAATGCGGGCCAAAATAGCTCCAAATCTCATAAAAATAGGTGTCCATGCTTATCTCTCAGATGGGTATTTAAATCCACTTCCAAAACTCAATTCTAACAAAGTCTGCAAAAGTTCATATTTTCAACCTTGGTTTGACCGACCTTGAACGAACACCAAAATAGCTCCAAATCTCATAAAAATAGGTGTCCATGTTTATCTCTCAAATGGGTATCTAAAACCACTTTAAAAACTCAAGTCTGAAAAATTCGACAAAAGTGCATCTTTTCAACCTTGGTTTGACCAACATTAAACAAGGGCCAAAATAGTTCCAAATCTTGTAAAAATAACTGTCCATGCTTATCTCTCAAATGGGTACCTAAATCCACTTTCAAATTTCAATTCCTAGAAACTCGATAAAAGTGGATATTTTCAACCTTTCTTTGACCAACCTTGAATGAGGGCCAAATTAGCTCAAAAACTCATAAAAATAGGTGTCCATGGTTATCTCTCAAATCAGTACCTAAATCCACTTTCAAATTTCATATCCGAGAAAATCGAAAACGTGCAGATGTTGGGGCTCAGACCTTGAAGGTCCTTAATTCTGGAAACTCTGCGGTTTTGGTGCGAAGCTTGTAAGCGGAGTTGCGGTCCAAAATAGTCTTAGGGGTTTCGGGGTTGGGTCGAAGCCCCTCTTTTAGTAAATGTCCCATGGTTTTTGGGTACCCATGGTTTAAGCCCATGGTATTGTAATAGTGCACTTGTATAAATAGGAACTTATGTAAAGGAGTCAGGTATGTTTTTGTATGATGATAATTTGATGCGAAGAAGCTAAGGTCTATTTTTGGGGTTAAGGCTAAGTCCCGGCTGAGTGCGTGGACGACCTCTGCAGCTGAGTGCGCAGAGGGTTTTGGAGGAAAGGTTCTGCAACTAAGTGTGTAGATTTGGGTTGTTTAGAAGATCTTCAGCTGAGTGCACAGATCAGAACTATGTGTTTGTAAAGTGTTGAATATAAACGCAGTTCTGTGGACGTAGCCCCTACACTGGGGGTGAAGCACGTATATCTTGTGTTGTGGTGGTTCTTGTTTATTTTGTTCATGTTATGTTTATGCATTTGATAAGTAGATGAATGATAAAGTAAGATAAACTGTTAAGTATTAACTTCACTGTGAATTCCCAGTTAAGGGTTAAGCAAGAAACTGTCTTTTTATCTAAACTGCGAAGCTATTTAAGTGAATATCGAAGCTCTGTATTGTATGATTATTCTTTGTTAAGGCTAAAGGTACAGTAATATCCCTCTTTTGCTTATAGAAACCTAATTCTGTGGCACCCCATAGCTGTTTCAGGTGAGACTGCAACCTGTTCGCAGGTTGTTGCCGAAAGGGACAACACTGTGGGTCTCTTTGTTGGTGCGAAGAGAAAAATATAAGAACCCGGGTCTGCCCTAAGCCCAACAAATTGGTTCCGTTGCCAGTTGAACCGGTATCTGCTTCAAGAGGGATCTATGTCGTACCTGGAGGGATATGATTTGGAGGCTCTCAGTAAAAGAAATCAGCGACTGGGTTGAGGATACCTATCTAAAATTTGCTGACCAAGAAAATAAGGATCCTCATCGTAGATTAGACGACTTCTTGCAAAGGTACATTTTTTCTGATATTTATGAAATTTTCTTTGCTAGTATCCACATAGAATTGCACCAGTGATTATCCAGGTTGACAGAAAGAAAGACAAACTTCCAAGAAGATCAGTCTCCTGCTTGGACCCTAGAAAGGATTAAGTTGTTGAAAAGTGTGAACAACGCGGTATCAAGAGCTATTGACTTCTGGACAACGTGAACCCTTGAAGCATTTGTGACAGAGTTCGCCATCGACACACATACTTCTTTCACCGAAGCAGAATGACAGTTTTTCAAAGGACCAAGGGGTAAGTACCTGAATTCATTAAGTATGAAAATTAAATGCTTTTGGCTGAGAAAGGCATATTGCTTATTGAATCAGATTGCTAGATTTATTGCTACTAACCTATGTTTGGAAGCGAAAGTGACTTCGACGAGCAAAGTGGTTTGCTTCGCAACGGTAAAAGATATAAGAGAACTCTTGGATCCTATACCCTAGGCTAGAATACCGATTATACTTCAATAAGTCCAGAAGAATCTGAATCTGAAGAAACCCCATTTGTTAGAAACCCTCCTATAACTCCGTAGCGAAGACCTGTTATCCCTGAGAACCCTTCGCAGTCTGAAAGTAACCCTAGCCTGAGTAGTCTTGTCGCAGGTCATTCTACCTCAGTAAGTTCCATCCCCCCTGTTACCAGTATTCCCCCTCCTCCTCCCCCTTCGCCCCCCCTCGATTCAATATGGCCCATGTGAATGATGATATCAAGCTCCCAGTCTTTAAAGGAACTGGATCAGAGGATCCAGAGCAGTTTTGGTTCTTATGTGAAGCTGTTTGGACTGCTAAGAATATTATGGATCAAAATACAAGAAGAGCGTATTTGGTCACCTCTTTCATAGATCGAGCTTTGACCTGGTTTATGAAGCTTTCCAATACTCAGAACTATGCCTTGGCTGATATTAAAAAAGAAATGATCAAAGAATTCAAGAAGCCTAAATCAGAGTCGTAGTGTATAACTGAACTAAAGGAAATTCAGCAGAAGTGAGGTGAATCAGTTTGGGACTTTGATAAGACGTTCAAGGTTCTGTTGGATCAAGTTAGTTTCACTATTGGACCAGAACAGCATAAAGAATGGTTCATCGCAGCACTATTGCCTCATATCAGGACTCAACTTATGCAACAGAAGGTTGCTGATCAGCAAGAGGAGTTGGAAATTGCTATGAAACTTGAAACAACTCCTGTTGGAGATCATTTTGGAATAGCCCAGATATAGGCACAGTTAGCATAAATGGCTTCAGAGCTTCGTGACATGAAAAAAGGGAAATCTATTCGATAAGAAGTTTGGTGTACATGATGTAAGAGAGAAGGTCATGAAAAAGAACAATGTCCTGCATTAAGAAATTATTTGAATACTGGTGCACCGAACCTGTTTAACCCTAATGTCCTATATTGTGAAATCTTTAGAACAACTAGCCAACATCGACCTGAAGATTGCTACCTGCTACAGAGATATGTTCAAGTACCTAAGAATCCCTACTGCAAGTTCTGTAAGTCAGTTGGACACAACGAAGACGAATGTCGCATATTTGACCTCATGAGAGAGTGAACCTACGATGCTTATAGGGTACAACCCGATGCACAAGGCAATGATGGATATGGTTACCGAGGTAGTACATCAGGCCGAGGTAATTTCAGAGGTCGTGGTCGTGGTAGTATTCCTGGAAGAGGATGAGGCCAGGTTATTTTCTATAACTGTAATCAGGCAGGACATGTAGCTAGAGACTATCGGAACCCAACTACGACATGTTGATATTGCAGAGCGGTCGATCATGTGATTGAGCAATGCCCATAGTTGATAGCCAAGATACAATAAATAAATGGCGCTCCTACTCAGAATGTTCAGATGATTGCTGTAGAGAAAAGACTTGTCCCAGCCGTTAACGTTGTTACAAGGAGTGGAGCTACGACAAAAGTGTAGAATAAGAGGAAATAGCTTGACGAGGCTTGGGTCCGCAAGACCCCAGAGAAAATTCCAGCCTTCGATGTTAGAAGAGAAAAAGGAACATTTATGGAAGCTAAGCAAGACTTTGCTAATCCTACGCAATAGCATCAACAGCAGTTACAGTTTCAAGAAGCTTTGTTGGATCAAGTAAGTACACTAACATTATTTTTACAGAGTTGTATGAAGCTATTAAGAAATCAGAATGCTTTGAATGAGTTATAGAAAGTTATTGCATCTTGCAAACCTCAGCGAAGCTTTGATAAGGGAAAAACTGTTAATAGAGTTAGAAGGACTAGAAGAGAAATGAGATTGCATGCTCAAATAGGAGATTATGACATGACTGATATCATTTTAGACCTAGAATCAGAAGTGAATGTCCTAACTAAGCAGACATGGGAACAAATGGGAAGACCTATGCTTGAATGGTCCCCTATACAACTAAGATTAGCCAATCAGCAGAATATTGTTCCCTTGGGAAGATTCCCTAGTGTACCAGTGGACATTGATGGAGTCAGTACCTTAGAATATTTTGAATTCATTGAAATAATTGATGATATCAACCCCTATCTAGCATTGCTGGGAATTGAATGGGCAATAGACAATTATGCAGTAATTAACCTTAAGAACAGACAGATGACTTTTGAAGGAAAAGGTTTGAGAGTCATAGTACTGTTGGAACCTTCTCAAGGAGAAAGGTATACAGAGCTAGTCAGAGATGAAGGTCAGGATGTTTTAGATCATATTTACAACATCACAGCTAAAGAAGAAGACTATGTTAACCCTACTATTGAAGGTATAATGGATTGGGAGTGTGACAGTTCTTGCATGGCTGATTCAGACGAAGGCCTAGAGAATTGGCAGAATAGACTTTATGAGCTACATGGACATCGATGTGCAATAATTACCAAGTCTATCAGATGGGTTGGCTCACAGACAAAGATCTTACCTACTTTTGATGGCTTGACAGAACCATAAGATTTTACTGTACAATTCTTAGAGCAAGTACCAAATTCACAGAAAATGGAGACTCTAGATTCAGTATTCAGAGCCGCAGCTGCCAGATGGTGGAATGGTCATAAAAAGTATATTCATAGTTGGAGAGCTTGTCAAAATTTTCTTCGCCTAAGATTCATAGATCAACCTCAGGAGGTATGAAGCAGATTTAATGGTAAGACTAGCCCTCAGGAACATTTGGAGCAGTGTTATGAAGCATGGAAGCATGTACCTTGTGAAGAATGGGTACATAGGTTTGTACACACTCTGGAACCTGTAGCAAAGAATTGGTATGCAGAGGTGGACATTCGCCATGGTATTATAAGTTGGGTTAGCCTTGTTGATACTTTTGTGCTCACATTTTCTATTAATGAGGATTGCCCTGCTTTGGACGCAGCTATTAGGGTGATCCATACTAAGGTGTTTGATGATAAAGAAATAGTTGAGCACCAACTTGATTGGAAGGAACAAGAAGCTAATGCAGTAGAATGTTATAACCTCACCATTGATGAAGACGATGACCCTCGCAACATTAATATTCCTGAGTCAGAAAGAAATTGCAAAGTACATGGACCAGTATTCGAATCACCTGAAGTAACCCAGCCCTTGAAAACAAGGAAAGTAAACATTGGATTAGAAGAAATGCCTAAGTATGCTACCATTGGAGATTATTGGGACGAAGAAATGGTAAGCAAAGTGACTGAACTCCTCCATGATTATCAAGACTTATTTTTGACGAAGTTCTCAGAAATGAAAGGTATCCTTGGTGATATAGGAGTGATAAAAATCCCTTTGAAAGCTGATGCGAAGCCTATGAAGCAGTGCCCTTATAGGTTGAATCCTAAGTATAAATAAAAAGTCAAGATGGAGCTAGATAAGATGCTCACTGCAAGAATCATTGAGCCTGTCGAAGAGTCTGAATGGGTCAGCCCTATGGTGGTACAAGAAAAGAAGACTAAGGGAGAAATCAGAATCTGTGTTGATATGAGGAAGCTGAATGATGCCTGTTTACATGATCCTTTCCCTACTCCCTTTACATATGAAGTTTTAGACAATGTCGGAGGTCAAGAACTGAATTCTTTCACTGATGGATTTTCAGGTTACCATTAGATCAGAATTGCTCCAGAGGATCGACATAAAACAATCTTCGCTACAGAAATGGGATCTTTTCAGTATATTGTTATGCCCTTTGGCCTGAAGAATGCACCTGCTGTGTTTTCCAGAGTAGTCATATCTGCATTTAAGGAATTTATGCATAAGTTCTTGGAAGTTTAATTTGATGATTGGACCATCTTTGGGTTATTGAAATATCATATAGCCAGTTTAAGACTTATGCTGGACAAGTGTAGACAGCATCAAATTTCATTGAACCTGAAGAAGTGTATCTTTTGTGCACCTTTTGGAATTCTGCTAGGTCACATTGTATGCAAGCAAGGATTAATGGTGGATCCTACGAAGATAGCCATTATTGTGAACTTACCACCTCTGAAATTTGTTAAGCAACTTCGCACTATGCTTGGTCATACTGGATATTACAGGAAATTTATTAAAGGACATGCTCAGATTACAACCCCTATGGAAAAGAAATTGAAGAAAGATATTAAGTTTGAATGGACACCTGAATGTCAGGAAAGCTTGGAAATTTTGAAAGAAAAGATGGTAACTGCCCCTATCCTAGTATTCCCTAACTGGAATAAGGAGTTTCATGTTCATGTCGATGCATCTTCCACTACTTTAGGTGTAGTATTGGCTCAGTCAGGTGAAGGTAATATTGATCACCCTATTGCTTTTGCAAGTAGAAAATTGTCCACAGCAGAAAAAATTATACTACGACAGAATGAGAAGGTCTAGCTATGGTTTATGCTTTGCAGAAATTTTGAAATTATTTGTTAGGATCTCATTTTAAGATGTTCACTGACCATTCTACTTAGAATTATTTGGTTAACAAGCCTGTGTTAGGTGGAAGGATATGCAGATGGCTGATTTTATTTCAGGAGTATGACTTTGAGATCATAGTTAAGCCAGGAAGCCTTAACATGGGGCCTGACCACTTGTTGAGGCTCGAGTCAGGAGAAGAACCCACTAGTTTGGACGAAGGTCTTCCTGATGCCCAGTTGTTTGCCATCTAGATGGTTGATGACTATTTTCAAGATATTTTTCAGTACTTGTCTAGAGGTTTTGCACCCTCTGAGATGACAACACAACAGAGGAAGCAGCTGGTGGTTAGAGGAGCTGACTTTACCTTGATAGTAGGACAACTATATAAGATGGGACCAGATGAAATACTGTGTAGATATGTCTTGGAGCATGAAAATCCATTGATTTTGGCTGAGGCACATTCTAGAGCAGCAGTAGGTCATTATGTAGGAAAAGCTACCACACAGAAGATTCTGACAGCTGGATTGTGGTGGCCTACGATTCATAAGGATGCAAGAGAGTATTGCCACAGCTGTGATATCTGTTAGAGGACAGGAAAACCATCCAGGAGGGATGAGATGCCTCTAGTTCCATAGGTAACTTTACAAGAATTTGACAAGTGGGCTATTGATTTTGTTGGACCAATCAATCCCCCTACAAAGAAATCTGGAGAAAGATACATTATTACAGCAACTGATTACCTTACTCATTGGGCTAAAGCTCAACCAGTCAAGGATTGTAGCACTGCTACAGCTGCGAAGTTCATCTTCGATAATATATTGTCAAGGTTTGGGTGTCCTAGAATTCTTATGAGTGATCAAGGATCACATTTTCTGAATAAGACTATTGAAGCATTGATCGAAGAATTTCAAATATATCATCAGAAGAGTACTGCCTACCATCCTCAAGCAAATGGAACTGTTGAAGCCTTTAATAAGATTCTTGATCACTCTCTGACGAAGGTTTTCAATGTTAACAGAAATGATTGGGATATTAGAATTCCAGCAGTATTATGGGCTTATAGAACCACTTGCAAGAAGTTGACAGGCCATACACCTTTTAGGCTGGTATATGGATAGGAAGCAGTTATGCCCATGGAGTACATTATTCCTAGCCTCATAATATCTGCCTTCACAGATATGGATAATCCAGCCATGTTAAATGAAAGACTGGCGAAGATACTGGAACTAGAAGAAGACAGATTCATTGCAGGGTTCCAGTAGCAAGTATAGAAAGTTAGAGAAAAAGCATGGCATGATAGACACATTAAGAAGAAGCATTTTCAGAATGGTGACCTTGTGCTCTTGTACGACAGTAAATTCATGAATTTCCCAGGTAAGTTCAAGAAACATTGGAAAGGACCATACATAGTTCAGAAAGTTACCGATGGTGGTGCAGTTCAGTTAGCTAAATTGAATGGAGAAATTTTTCCCTCCATGGTGAATGGAATTAGATTAAAGAAGTATAGGGACAAGCATGTACCCCCCTGATCAAAAGTAATAGCAAGAAGAAGAGTCTAAGTACCAAGAACAGTTGAAATTGGGCACTAGACTATAATGAAGTTATTCTCAGAGAAGATTTGGCAGATTGTTGGAAGTGTCGAAGGTTGTGGAAGGAATTCTGTCATGGGTCAAAGCTCGAAGCTTTGTCGAAACTGGTGTCAGGATGTGTTGAAGGTCCTTATTATGGCGAAGCTGAAGTTAGTTATTGTTCCGAAGATGAAAGGTGTGTCGAAGCTTAAAATGTGACCGTTGGAAAAAATCAGATTTGGCGGCGGCGACACGTTAACTGCATTAACTGCCTGTAATGATGATATTTTGGGAAATCTAATGCTGGTTGGACAAGATCTACCACCATTCAGTCAGATTTGGTGTCTTTAATGCACAATTATGGCATATTTGGTCTTTGGATTCTATAAGAAGACACCCAGGCCTACGAATTTTGCATTACGCATTTTCTTGAGTTGAGTCCATGTCAGCTGATCGCGAAGTCCAGGAATTGTTGAGAGAATTCAGACAGAGGGGTCTGCAGAACCTTATGAGCAACCCACCTACATCTGCACCTTATGAAGAGACTCCCCCAGCGCCGAATCAGCCAATGCAGACACAATCAACCAAAAATAAATTTAAGGCAGAAGTTCACTCTAAGTGGAACGAAGAAAGACACAAGCCATCAGGAAAGACACCGGAGGATCCCGAGATGAATCCTGTTGGTTCCACAGAGCTCCCACCTGAAGGTTTTGAATAATTCGTTGAGGATGAGAACGTTGCATTGTAGCGTCCACCATATCTTCTTCCTGTTCGACCAGGAGTTCAGCCACCTTGGTGGACAGCCAAGTTCACGTTATGCACCCCTTCGCTGCCACAGGGTGTGTAGTTGGTGAGAACGGAGGAAGTTCGAGGGATGGGGTCACTGATAGATTTAGAAGGCCCAATGATTCCCATGAACATCATAAATATTATGAAGAGAGATATGACACCGAAAGATATTTCGAGAAGGAAGATAGCAGAATGAGAGACGGTCATAGAGAACACAGGCATTCTGCTAAGGATGAAAGGATGAAGGATAGAGCAAGCCATGGTAGTGGTAGAAGTAGCAGAAGGGATGATGATGATGACAGGAATATAAGGGAGAAAGACGGTAGGAGGATTAAAGATGATTCTTACAGAGATGCAGACGGATACAGAGCTTGACAGAGTGCAAAAGGAGATAGTGGAGAAGGAGCAAGCAACTGAAGATATCATGTGCAGCCTCAACAAGTAATTTACTATCTTCACCAACAATATTCTTCCACTAGAAAAGCAGCAGAGTGCCCCGGGACAGGACACTGGTGAGTCTTAGGGGCCTGTTGGGGCTCGTACCTTGAAGGTCCTTAATTCTGGCAACTCCACGGTTTTGGTGCGAAGCTTGTAAGCGGTGTTGCAGTCCAAAATAGTCTTAAGGGTTTCGGGGTTGGGTCGAAGCCCCTCTTTTTGTAAATGTCCCATGGTTTTTGGGTACCCATGGTTTAAGCCCATGGTATTGTAATAGTGCACTTGTATAAATAGGAACCTATGTAAAGGAGTCAGGTAGGTTTTTGTATTTTCAACCTTTGTTTGACCAACCTTGAATGAGGGCCAAAATAGCTCCAAATCTCATAAAAATAAGTGTCCATGATTATTTCTCAAATGGGTACCTAAATCCACTTTCAAAATTCAATTCTAAGAAAGTTAACAAAAGGGTATAGTTTCAAACTTGGTTTGACCAACCTTGAACGAGGGCCAAAATAACTCCAAATATCATAAGTATAGGTGTCCATGCTTATGTACCAAATGGGTACCTAAATCCATTTTCAAAAATCAATTTCGAGAAAGTCAACAAAAGTGAATATTTTCAACCTTGGTTTGACCAACCTTGAACGAGGGGAAAAATAACTCCAAATATCATAAGTACAGGTGTCCATGCTTATCTCTCAAATGGGTACCTAAATCCAATTTCAAAATCTCAATTTTGAGAAAGTCAACAAAAGTGTATCTTTTCAAGCCTTGGTTTGACCAACATTGAACATGGACCAAAATAGCTCCAAATATCATAAAAATAGATGTCCATGCTTGTCTCTCAAATGGGTAGTTAAATCCACTTTCAAAACTTAATTCCGAGAAAGTCGAAAAAAGTGCATATTTTGAACCTTGGTTTGACCAACCTTGGACGAGGGCCAAAATAGCTCCAAATATCATAAAAATAGGTGTTCATGCTAATCTCTCAAATGGGTATCTAAATCTACTTTAAAATTTCAATTCTGATAAAGTTGACAAAAGTGCATATTTTCAACCTTGGTTTGACCAACCTTTAAGAAGGGCCAAAATAGCTTCGAATCTCATAAAAATAGGTATCCATGCTTATCTCTCAAATGGGTACCTAATTCTAGTTTGAAAAACCAATTCCAAGAAAGTCGACAACTGTGCCTATTTTCAACCTTGGTTTGACCAACATTGAATGAGGGCCAAAATAGCTCCAAATATCATAAAAATACGTGTCCATGCTTATCTTTGAAATTGGTACCTAAATCCACTTTCAAAACTCAATTCTGAGAAAGTCGACAAAAGTGCATATTTTCAACCTTGGTTTGACTAACCTTGAACGAGGGCTCAAATAGCTCCAAATATCATAAAAATAGGTGTCCATGCTTATCTCTCAAATGAGTACCTAAATCCACTTTCAAAACTCAATTCTGAGAAAGTGGACAACAATGTCTATCTTAAACCTTAGGTTTACCAACCTTGAACGAGGGCAAAAATAGCTCCAAATCTCATAAAAATAGGTGTCCATGCTTATCTCTCAAATGGGTACCTAAATCTACTTTCAAAACTCAATTCTGAGAAAGTCAACAAAAGTGTATATTTTTAACCTTGGTTTGATCAACCTTGAACAAGGGCCTAAATAGCTCCAAATATCATAAAAATAGGTGTCCATACTTATCTCTCAAATGGGTACCTAAATCCACTTTCAAAACTAAATTGCGAGAAAATCGACAAAAGTGTATCTTTTCAACCTTCGTTTGACCAACCTTTAACGCGGGCTAAAATAGATCCAAATCTCATAAAAACAGGTGTGCATGGTTTTCTCTCAAATGGGTATCTAAATCTACTTTAAAATTTCAATTCCGAGAAAGTCGACAATAGTGCATATTTTCAACATTGGTTTAACCAACCTTGAACGAGGGGCAAAATAACTCCAAATCTCATAAAAATTATTATCCATTCTTATCTCTTAAATGGGTACCTAAATCCGCTGTCAAAACTCAATTCTGAGAAATTCGACAAAATTGCATATTTTCAACCCTCGTTTGACCAACTTTGAACGAGGGCTAAAATAGCTCCAAATATCATGAAAATATGTGTCCATGCTTATCTTTCAATTGGGTGCCTAAATCCACTTTCAAAACTCAAGTCAGAGAAGGTCGACAAAATTGTATATTTTCAACCTTGGTTTGACCAACCTTGAATGAGGGCCAAAATAGTTCCAAATCGCATAAAAATAGGTATCCATGCTTATGTCTCAAATGGGTATCTAAATCTACTTCAAAATTTGAATTCCGAGAAAGCCGACAAAAGTGCATATTTTCAACCTTGGTTTGAACAACCCTGAACAAGGGCCAAAATGGATCCAAATCTCATAAAAATAGGTTTCCATGCTTATTTCTCAAATAGCTACCTAGGTCCTAAATCCACTTTGAAAACTCCATTCCAAGAAAGTTGACAAAAGTGAACCTCTTCAACCTTGGTTTGACCAACCTTGAATAAGGGACTAGCTCCAAATATCATAAAAATAGGTGTCCATGCTTATCTCTCAAATGGGTATCTAAATCTACTATAATATTTCAATTTCGAGAAAGTCGACAAAAGTTTATATTTTCAACCTTGGTTTGACCAACCTTGAACGAGGGCCAAAATATCTCCAAATCTCATAAAAATAGTTGTCCATGCTTATCTCTCAAATGGGTACGTAAATCCATTATCAAAACTCAATTTCAAGAAAGTTGACAAAAGTGATTAGTTTCAACCTTGGTTTGACCAACCTTGAACGAGGCCCAAAATAGCTCCAAATCTCATAAAAATAGGTGTCCATGCTTATCTCTCAAATGGGTACCTAAATCAATTTTCAAAACCTGATTCCAAGAAATTCGACAAAAGTGCAACTTTTCAACTTTTGTTTGACCAACCTTAAATGATGACCAAAATAACTCCAAATATCATAAAAATAGGTGTCCATCCTTATCTCACAAATGGGTATCTAAATCTAGTTTAAAATTTCAATGTCGAGAAACTCGACCAAAGTGCATATTTTGAACTTTGGTTTGACCAACCTTGAACGAGGGCCAGAATAGCTCCTATCCTATAAAAATAGGTGTCCATGCTTATCTCGAATATGGGTACATAAATCCACTTTCAAAACTCAATTCCAAGAAAGTCGACAAAATTGCATATTTTTAACCTTGGTTTAACCAACCTTGAACAAGGGCCAAAATAGCTGTAAATCTCATAAAAATAGGTGTTCGTGATTATCTCTCAAATGGGTACCTAAATTCACATTCAAAACTAAATTTTGAGAAATTTGAAAAAAGTGCATATTTTCAACCTTCGTTTGACCAATCTTTAACGCGGGCCAAAATAGCTCCAAATCTCATAAAAATAGGTGTCCATGCTTATCTATCAAATGGGTACCTAAATCCATTTTCAAAACTCAATTTTGAGAGTCTACAAAAGTGGATATTTTCAACCTTCGTTTGACCAACCTTGAACGGGGGCCAAAATATCTCCAAATCTCATAAAAATAGGTGTCCATGCTTATCTCTAAAATGGCTATCTAAATCTACTTTAAAATTTCAATTACGAGAAAGTTGACAAAACTGCATATTTTCAACCTTGGTTTGAACAATTTTGAATGAGGGACAAAATATCTCCAAATATCAAAAAAAATATGTGTCCATGATTATCTCTCAAATGGGTACCTATATCCACATTCAAAACTCCATTTTGATAAAGTCGACAAAAATGCAGCTTTTCAACCTTCGTTTGACCAAGCTTGAACGAGGGCCAAAGTAGCTCCAAATCTCATAAAAAATAGGTGTCCATGCTTATCTCTCAAATGGGTGTCTAAATCTACTTTAAAATTTCAATTCCGAGTAAGTCGATAAAAGTGCATATTTTCAACCTTGGTTTGACCAACCTTGAACGAGTGCCAAAATAGCTTGAAATATCATAAAAATAGGTGTCAATGCTTATCTCTCAAATGGGTACCTAAATCATGTTTAAAAACTCAATTCTGAGAAATTCTATAAAAGTGCATATTTTCAACCTTGGTTTCAGAATCTCTAACAAGAGCCAGAATAGCTCCAAATCTAATAAAAATAGTTGTTCATGCTTATCTCTCAAACGGGTACCTAAATCCACTTTCAAAACTGAATTCCAAGAAACTCGACAAAAATGCATATTTTCTACCTTGGTTTGACCAACCTTGAATGACGGCCAAAGCACACTACAACAAATTTGAATTTTAGGGGCGGTGGACTTTTCCGTCCAAAAGTCACTTTTGGGGTGGTTTTGGCTTTGGAGTCGGTCTTTACAAAACCACCCCTATTAGCACTGATGCTAAAAGTTTTGAATTTTAGGGGTGGTTCTGGAAGAGATCAAAACCTCCCCTAAAAGTGAGTTTTGGGGGTGCTTCTAAACCCCCCCAAAGAGTGACTTTTGGGGGCGGTTCTAAACCCCCCGCCCCCCAAAAGTGACTTTTGGGGGTTGTTCTAAACCCTCCCTGAAAGTGACTTTTGGGAGCAGTTCCAACCCCCGCCCCCTCCCCCCCCCAAAAGTGACTTTTGGTGGCGGTTGCAAACCCACCCAAAAGTTACTTTTGGAATTTTCGGGGTGGTTCTAAACCCCCTCCCCCGCCCACCCCACAAAAGTCAATTTTGTTCTTTTGGGGGCGGTTCTAACCACCCTACCCCAAAACTCACTTTTGGACTTTTGGGGGCGGTTCTAAACCCCACCCCCCCCAAAGTCAATTTTGGACTTTTGGGGGCAGTTCTAAATCCCCCCCATAAGTCACTTTTGGGATTTTGGAAGTGGTTCTAAACCCCCACCCAAAAGTCACTTTTGGAATTTTGGGGGCGGTTATAAACCTGCCCAAAAGTCACTTTTAAGGGCGTTTATAAACCTGCCCAAAAGTCACTTTTAAGGGCGTTTATAAACCTGCCCAAAAGTCACTTTTAAGGGCGTTTATAAGCCCTCGTCGTAGGTACCTATGGGGGCGGTTCAAAACCTCCCTTTTAAAAGTCTTTATTACAAAACTTTGGGGTCAATTTTAAACCCCCCTTGTGGGTACCTATGAAGGTGGTTCAAAACCCTCCCTAAAACTCTTTACTAACATTTGGGGAGGATTATAAACCCACCTCATAGGTACCTACAGAGGCGGTTCGAAACCCCCCTAAAACTATTTACAAACCTTTGTGGGAGGTTATACACCCCTCCTAAAACTCTTTACAAACCTTTGGGGGTGGTTTTGAACCCCCCTCGTTGTAACATATAAGGGAAGTTTTGAACCCCCTTCGTAGTGACATATGAAGTTAGTTTAGAACCCCCCTCGTAGCCATAATAAATCATAATAAATATATATTTTATTTAAAACACCAATATTGCAATATTATTAGGGCATGAAGGAATCGAACCTTCATTCTCTTGCTTATAAAGCAGACACTCTACCATTGAGCTAGAATCCTTTAAGAATTGGGGAAAGGGGAAATATTAACACCAAGTTTGCATCATTTGTAATTCTAAGAAAATAATAATATTCCCAACATTGTTTCTGACTCGAGAGACCTAAGAAAGTAGTCTGAATGGCTCTGACCTTATTTAGATATATGATAGCCACTTCAAATCATACATTAAACACTTCAAATTGTATGGCTCTGACCTTCTTTAGATAAATGCTAACCACTTCAAATCCTATGATGTAATCAAGATAATGTAGATGTATTCTTGGAAATTCACAATTAGACTCTGAAACATATAATTATGCATCCAATTGACCGCAAGTTGGCAGTTAAAAAGAAGAATATTATGCCACCCAGGAAGACACTCAATTTTCTTGATTATGATCATGCCATTGTACAACACACAAAGTAATAGCAAATTCATGTGTTTTGGAGCTCTGTAGATTTGTTGAATCTATAGATTTAATATCTATTTAAATTTTAAATAGATATTGCAATAAATTCAAAATTTCTAAACACTAAAGTCAAAGACATTAAGATACTAAATAGTAAAATAAGATTGCTTAAAAATAGATAAGAGTAAAAAAGACTCAATCAGGGAGTTTTGGAGTTTCGTGAGACACATCTAGGAGTTTCAAAGTTTCCTAAGGGACGTCAAGAAGTCCCCTCCAAGTTTTCCCATGAAGACACGAGGTTCGCATAAGGGGGAAAACATTTATGCTTGCCTTTCTATGACTCCATGCTTAGCTCTGAGATGGGTACCTAAATCCAATTTCAAAACTCAATTCTGAGAAAGTCGATAAAAGTGCATATTTTCAACCTGAGTTTCATCAACCTTGAATGAGGGCCAAAATAGCTCCAAATCTCATCAAAATAGGTGACCATGATTATCTCTCAAATCGTACCTAAATCCACTTTCCAAACTCAATTCCGAGAAAGTCGACAAAAGTGCATCTTTTCAACCTTGGTTTGACCAACCTTGAGAAAGGGCCAAAATAACTCTAAATCTCATAAAAATAAGCTTCCCTTCTTATCTCTCAAATCCATATCTAAATATACTTTAAAATGTCAATTCCGACAAAGTCGACAAAAGTGCATATTTTCAACCTTGGTTTGACCAACCTTGAACGAGGGCCAAAATAGCTCCAAATTTCAAAACCATAGGTGTCCATGCTTATCGCTCAAATGGGTACCTAAATCCATTTTCAAAACTCAATTTCAATAAGGTCGACAAAAGTGCATATTTTCAACCTTGGTTTCACCAACCTTTAACGAGGGTCAAAATAGCTCCAAATATCATAAAAATAGGTTTCCATGGTTACCTCTCAAATGGGTACCTAAATCCACTTTCAAAACTCAATTCCGATAAAGTCAACAAAAGTGCATATTTTCAACCTTGGTTTGACCAACCTTGAATGAGGGCCAAAATAGCTCCAAATCTCATAAAAATAGGTGTCCATGCTTATCTCTCAATTGGGTACGTGAATCTACTTTCAAAACTCAACTCCAAGAATG
Source organism: Pseudotsuga menziesii (assembly GCA_001517045.1). Classification (NCBI taxonomy): domain Eukaryota; kingdom Viridiplantae; phylum Streptophyta; class Pinopsida; order Pinales; family Pinaceae; genus Pseudotsuga; species Pseudotsuga menziesii. The sequence continues at coordinate 45,925 of LPNX011001810.1, read as the reverse complement.
TCGACAATGTTAGTTTTTCAACATTAGGCTAGCATTATGTTAGGTTCTTTACTGAGAGAACAACAAGTACAACAATCAAACACAAGAGACAATGAACACAGTTTTTTTCATCGGGGAAACCATAAATGGAGAAAAAATCGCAACTTCCTCAGAGATAGAATCAACACAAGATGTAAAACCCCAAAACAGTAAGATGCACTCCCGACAGCAGTAATCTTCTTCTTGTCTAACCCCAGTGTCTTTTCCTTCCTCAGCTATGCGCTACACTTGAGTGTGTGAGTGATGTATACTAAAACCCTAATAGGGGCGACCTCTCTATTTATACTAATCTCGACATGACAAACCCTACTAGGGCCGAGCTCTACTGGGAGATTCTAATAACCCTAGTGCCCCGGAACTGCAGGGACTTTAACCCTTACACAATCAGAGGGTTTACACAATCGGAGTGTTAGCCACTATGATTTGACATCACTTGTTTACATTATTGATTCTCCTGATCGGAACATCGGGGCTTGACAACATGGCTGAATTACAGAATAGATACATCCTAGAATAAACATCAGGTTACAATACAGAAGATACATAGATGAATACATTCCGAAGTTACAAATACATCAACACTCCTTAACTAGGAAGGTATTCTTTCGACGCAATTTTCAGCACTGGTCTTCTTCTCTGTATCAACTAGATCATCTCATCATCTGCATCTCTAGTCTTCTGAGTCTTCAAGTCATCTTCATCTTCAAGTCATCTTCATCCTTCGAATCTAGATCATCTCTCGATCTGGATCATCATCACTGGATCTGGATCATCATGGGACATCATCACTGGATCTGGATCATCTCTCGATATGGATCAACATCACTGGATCTGGATCATCACTGGATCTGGATCATCATCACTGGACTGGATCTGGATCATCCTTCGATCTGGATCATCATCACTGGATCTGGATCATCACTCAATTTGGATCATCATCACTGGATCTGGATCATCACTCGATCTGGATCATCACTGCTGGATCTAGATCATCACTTGGAGTCATCATAACTAGATCTAGATCATAGCTCGATATGGATCTCATCTGGTCATCATCATGTGTGCTATCTCGTCATAGGAAGTTCTATAGAGCCATCCTTCTTTCATGCTAGTTGTAGGCCTAGCCATTAGGTAGGTATTCGCGCAGCACTTACATCTGACCTACTCATCAGAAAGGCACACCCAACACTCACATCTGATCATGTAGTAACCTACAGTCACATCAGAAAGGCCCTGCACTCACATCTGACATGGAAGGAACTGAATCCTCTCACCATGACAGAATGGCCCGCACTTACATTTGACATGGAAGGAACTGAATCCTCTCACCATGATAGAATGGCCTGCACTTACATATGACATGGAAGGAACTAAATCCTCTCACCATGACAGAATGGCCTGCACTTACATCTAACATGGAAAGAACTGAATCCTCTCACCATGACAGAATGGCCCGCACTTACATATGACATGGAAGGAACTGAATCCTCTCACCATGACAGAATGGCCTACACTTACATTTGACATGGAAGGAACTAAATCCTCTCACCATGACAGAATGTCCTGCACTCACATCTGACCTAGAAGGAACCAAATCCTCCACCCTCGTCAGAAAGGCCCCCAGTCCCAGACTGAGCTACCTGGTAACGGACTAGGTGCCTCCACTCTCCCGGAGAGTGGCAATTGCCCTTACATTTGTCCTACTCGACAGAATGGCCAGCACTCATATCTGACATGGAAGGAACTGAATCCTCTCACCATGACAGAATGGCTCAGCCCTTACATCTGACCTGCTCGTTATAATGGATTTGGATCTTAGCACTCATATCAGACATGGAAGGAACTAAATCCTCTCACGATGACAGAATGGCTCAACCCTTACATATGACCTACTCGTCAGAATGGATTTGGATCTTAGCACTCATATCTGACATGGAAGGAATTGAATCCTCTCACCATGACAGAATGGATCAGCCCTTACATCTGACCTGCTCGTCAGAATGGCTTTGGGACTCATCACTTTCCCTTGGAGGAAACTTCGATCTGGAGAACCCCAAGATTTTCCTTGAAGTACTCAAACTTCACTCTATCCAATGGCTTCATCAACACATCAGCTATCTGTTCCTCTGTCGCAACATACTGGAGCTTCACTGCTCCTTTCTGCACCATATCCCTGATATAGTGATATTTAATCTCGATGTGCTTCGACTTGTCATGGAACACTGGATTCTCTGACAACTTCATGCAACTCTGGTTTTCACAATGTATACAAGTAGCATCCATCTAGAGATCAAATAAATCAGATAGTAGCTTCCACAGCCATACTGCCTCACAACTAGCTGAACAAGCTGTGACATACTCTGCTTCAGCTATACTCAGTGCCACACAGGATTGCTTCCTGCTAAACCAAGAGATCACACCTGATCCCATACTGAAGCAACACCCTGAAGTGCTCTTCCTATCGATGGCATTGCCTGCCCAATATGAATCAACATAACCCTCTAGGTTAATCTTCTGATTCGCATCGTACTTGAGCCCATAATCAACTATACCCCTCAGGTACCTTAGAATATGCTTTGCAGCAATCAAGTGAACATTTCTCAGATCTGTCAAGAACTGGCTCAAGGTGTTCACAGCAAAGCAAATGTATGGTCTTGTGTTCATCAGGTACATCAATGACCCAATCATCTGATGACACATCGTAGCATCAACCAACTCTGAAGAAGCATCACTCAATAGATTCAGGTTCGATGCCATAGGTGTGGCCATAGTCTTGCAGTCCATCATCCCAAACCTCTTCAGAATCTATATTGCATACTTCCCTTGTCCAAGGAAGATTCCATCCGCACTTTGCTACACTTCTGTACCTAGAAATTAATGCATCATACCCAAGTCCTTCATATTAGTAATCAACCCATACATACTTGTCATGAACAGATCATCTACATATAGTAGAAGCATCACTGGGTTGCCATCTTCAACCTTGTAGTAAAGGTTGGAATCTTCTTTACTCTTGGTAAAGCCCAAACTGGATAGAAAGCTATCAATTATGTCGTACGATGTCCTGGGTTCCTGTTTCAAACCGTACAGGGCTTTCTTCAATCTGCATACATGAGACTCCCTGTCATGTGTCTCAAAACCGAGTGGTTGTTCTACATACACTTCCTCTTCCACTACACCATTCAAGAAAGAAGTCTTGACATCCATCTAGTGTATCTTCGATTTCATCACTGCAACCAGAGCAAGTACTGATCTGATGGAAGTGTATCTGGATACAGGTGCAAAGGTTTCTTCATAGTCTATTCCCTCTTTCTGAGAGAAACCTCAAGCTACAAATCTTCCCTTATATTTTTCAATGCTAATGTCTACAACATGTTTGATCTTATAGATCCATTTGGAAGTTACAACTGACTTCCCATCTGGTCTTGGGAGAATATCCCAAACATCATTCTTCATGATCGATTGGTACTCTTCGATCATAGCATCCTTCCATTCTTTCTGTTCTGCTACTTCTTCATAAATGGAAAGTTCTTTATCAATGAAATCACATAGTAAAGCTACATACCCGAAACAGGATCTGGTCCTCTTTCTTTCTCTGTGATTCTCTTCTAGAGCCCCATATCTTTCCGCACCTTGGATAAGTTCTCGTACCCAAGCAGGTTTCCTCTTAAGAGGATTCTTCTCCAGAGGTTGATCTACAGGTCTTTGTGGTTCTTCAAATTCTTGATCTTCTTCTCGAGTTTCTTCATTCATGGTTGTATCATGAATTCTAGGTGCTTCTGCTTCTTCAGGTTCTTCAGCAGGTCTCTTTCTAGATCTGTTGTAAGCTGTGTCTTCATCAAATGTCACATCCCTACAGATGACAATCTTCTTGTATCCTGGGAAATATATTTTGTAAGCGTTCAAGCTTTCAGAGTATCCCACAAATATACCCTTCTTTCCTGAAGGATCTAATTTATTCCTCTTCTCTTTTGGAATGTGGATGTACATAGGACAACTGAATATTCTAAGATGGCTGACTTCTGGTTTCTTATCGGAGAAGACTTCTTCAAGAGTCTTGTTCTCGAGTACTCTATGTGTATTATGGTTCTGTACATATACCACTGTTCTGGAAGCTTCCGCCCAAATATGCATAGGAAGGTCTTGATCATGAAGCATTTCTTTTGCAGCTTCCATGATAGTTCTGTTCTTTTGTTCCACAATCCCATTCTGTTGTGGACTATAAGGAGTGGACAACTCCCTCTTAATCCATGATTCTTTTCATAGCTCTTTGAATTCATTTGAAGTGAATTCTCCACCATTATTTGATTGAATTTTCTTGATCTTATTTTCAGTATGGTTTTCAATCAAGGCTTTGAATTCCTTGAACTTACTGAATACTTCATCTTTTTTCTTCATGAAGTAAACCCATGTCTTCCTAGAAAAGTCATCAATAAAAGAAACATAATATGCACACCCTCTTAGAGAGTTTGATGACATAGGAGCACATACATCGGAGTGGATGATTTCCAAGATTCCTTTTGCTTTTCTTTTGCTGCTTGGAAATGTCCTCTTTGCATTCTTTCCTTTCGCACATCCTTTGCAGACACCATCATGTTTTGCTTGGATTTCTGGAAGACCTTCGACAACTTTGCTTGCAATAGGTAGTGCTCTGTAATGCACATGTGCAAGCCTTCTATGCCAAAGTTCACTTGGCTCTTCTGTGTCATGGACCAAGGCTTGTTCTGGATGGCCCTTCAATTTCTACAATCCTCCTTCTTGTTCTCCAATCACTACTGCATCATCAATAGTCTTTCCTTTTGGCCACATGACGACTTGACCATCTATGAATGCAACCCGCATTCCTTTTACATCTAATGATGATATGGAGAGAAGTTTCTTCTTGAGTCCTAGCACAAACAATACTTCTTTCATTGTTAGATATTTTCTAGAGTCTAATTTATAGGAAGATTCCCCACTACCTTTTATTGGATATTGGTAGTTATCTCCTAGCTTTACCTTGTGAGGTGATTCATGTTCTGACAGTCTCACAAAGGATTCCTTGAATCCAGTCATATGTTTGGAAGCCCCAATTTCTATAATCCAATCATCATTTCCATGAGTAATGTTACCTGTGAGACCAGATATCAGAACATATTCATCCTTGCTTGAAGAATCTTCACTTTCATATCTGGATCTCTTCCTGGATAGTTCATCATCCTCTGCAGCATGAGCATGATGTCTTCTTTTGTTTCTCTTCTTTATTATCTTCTGTTTGTTAGGAAAATTCCTTGCATAGTGTCCTGCTTCATCACATGTATAGCATATGATCCTAGATATATCTTTTCTAGTGTTATCTTTGTGAGAGTGCTTACCTCTGGAGCTATGAGGTCTTCTTTTGCTTAACTTGGAGTGAGACTTGGAGTGTACCATGAGAGCTTGGTATTCACTTCCCATCTTCTCTTCTCGAGCTACTATCCGAGCTTCTTCTTGAGAGCACTCTTCCCATAGTCTGCTGAACTTGACTAACTTCTTTCTAGCACAGATTCCTTGGATGAAAGAATCCCATGACCTAGGAAGGCCATTTAATGCAGCCATTACATTCTTTGCATTTTCCACTTCTTCATCAACTACTTCTAGTTTCTCTTTGATCTAAGAAACTCTTGTGAAGTAAGACTGGATTGTTTATGTATTCTGAATCTTCACATTCTTCAGTTTGTTTCTCAGGGTCATCTTTCGGTTTATGTTCTTCCCTTCAAACAATTTGGTTAGGGAATCAAACATAGCTTTAGGTGTCTTGAGAGACGACACCTATGGGATAAGGTGATCCTTAATAGAATCAGCAATGATCCTCTTTTCCATAACCATCTTCTTCTTATGTAAGGCCTTTGCCTCATCTCCCTCTGGAACTGGAACCTCCTCATGGATGTAGGAGTCTAACTCATTTTCTTCCAAGACCAGGGAGATTCTATACTTCCAGGCTCGGAAGTTATCAGCTCCCTCAAGATTTTCATCAAGCTTGGTATGATGAGACATCTTAACTGAGAACCTCAAATGGAAATACAAAATATTTTAGATCTTACCAGGTTCAAAATGTCGGATCTGAAACTTGAGCTGAAATCCTGCAGAGCTGGTTCAAGAGCAAATTAGGATTTTCCTTTTCTGGAGTTCTGTCCACCCAAATGCCTTGAAATTTTTTGCTAACTTTGATTTTGGGGAGGAGATCAATCCAGGCCTGGGCTCACTGAAAAATTCCTCTTCTGTGAAAATCCCTAATTTCTGATAGTAGTGACAGGTCCAAAACTGAAAAACCTCAGAGTTGGATTCTACTTCGACAGAAAGATGTGCCCTAAGGAGGAGAGTTATTCCACCTTACTTTTGCTGAAAATATATGGAGGAAGATCCAAAAACTAGGAATAACTAGTTCCCATAGCTACACAGTGTCTTTTTCTCAGGTTAGCTCTAATACCATGTTAGTTTTTCAACATTAAGCTAGCATTATGTTAGGATATTTACTGCGAGAACAACAAGTACAACAATCAAACACAAGAGACAATGAACATAGTGTTTTTCATCGGGGAAACCATAAATGGAGAAAACCCTACAACTTCCTCGGAGATAGAATCAGCACAAGATGTAATACCCTAAAACAGTAAGATGCACTCCCGATAGCAGTAATCTTCTTCTTGTCTAGCCCCAGTGTCTTCTCTTTCCTCAACTATGCACTACACTTGAGTGTGTGAGTGATTTATACTAAATAGAGACCCAAGCTCTCTATTTATACTAATCTTAACATGACTAAAACCCTACTAGGGCCGACCTCTACTAGGAGAGTCTAAAAACCCTAGTGCCCCGGAACTGCGGGGACTTTAACCCTTACACAATCGGAGGGTTACCCACTATGACTTGACATGACTTGTTTACATTATTGATTCTCCCGATCGGAAAATCGGGGCATGACAACATGACTCAATTACATAATAGATACATCCTGGAATAAACATTGGGTTATAATAAAGAAGATACATAGATGAATACATTTCGAAGTTACAAATATATCAATAGACAAAAGTGTATGTTTTCAACCTTGGTTTGACCAACCTTGAATGAGGGCTAAATTAGCTCCAAATCTCATAAAAATAAGTGTCCATGCTTATCTCTCAAATGGGTATATAAATCTACTTTAAAATATCAATCACGAGAGGGTTTACAAAATTGCATATTTTCAATATTCATTTGACCAACCTTGAATAAGGGCCAAAATAGCTCTAAATATTATAAAAAATAGGTGTCTATGCTTATCTCTCAAATGGGTATGTAAATCCACTTTCAAAACTCAATTTCGAGAAAGTCGACAAAAGTGCATATTTTCAACCTTGGTTTGACCAACCTTCAATAAGGGACAACATAGCTCCAAATCTCATAAAAATAGATGTCCATGGTTATCTCTCAAAAGAGTATCTAAATGCACTTTAAATTTTCAATTATGAGAAAGTCGACAAAAGTGCATATTTTCAACCTTGGTTTGACCAACCTTGAACAAGGGCCAAAATAGATCCAAATCTGTTAAAAATAGTTTTCCATGCTTATCTCTCAAATGGGTACCTAAATCCACTTTCAAAACTGATTTTCGAGAAAGTCCACAATAGTGCATATTTTCAACTTTGGTTTGACCAACCTTGAACAAAAGCCAAAATAGCTCCAAATCTAATAAAAATAGATGTCCATGATAATCTCTCAAATGGGTACCTAAATCCATTTTCAATACTCAATTCCGAGAAAGTCGACAAAAGTGCATATTCTCAACCTTGGTTTGAAAAACTTTGAACGAGGGCCAAAATATCTCCAAATATCATAAAAATAGGTCTCAATGCTTATCTCTCAAATCGATACCTAAATCCACTTTCGAAACTCAATTATGAGAAAGTCGAAAAAAGTGCATATTTTCAACCTCAGTTTGACCAACCTTGAACGAGGGCCAAAATAACTCCAAATATTTTAAAAATAGGTGTCCATGCTTATCTCTCAAATGGTTACCTAAATCCAGTTTCAAATCAATTTCGAGAAAGTCATCAAAAGTGCATATTTTCAACCTTGGTTTGACCAACCTTGCACAAGGGCCAAAATCGCTCCAAATCTTATAAAAATATGTGTCCATGCTTATCTCTCAATTGGGTACGTAATCCACTTTCAAAACTCAATTCCATGAAAGTAAAAAAAAGTGTATGTTTTCAACATTATTTTGACCAACTTTGAATGAGGGATAAATTAGCTCCAAATCTCATAAAAATAAGTGTCCATGCTCATCTCTGAAATGGGTATCTAAATATATTTTAAAATTTCAATTCCAAGAAAGTCAAAAAAGTGCATATTTTCAATCTTTGTTTGAGAAACCATCAACCAGGGCCAAAATAGCTTCGAATCTCATAAAAAATAGGTGTACATGCTTATCTCTCAAATGGGTACCTAATTCCACTTTCAAAACTCAATTCCGAGAAGTACGACAAAAGTGCATATTTTTAACCTTGGTTTGACCAACCTTAAACAAGTTCCAAAATAGCTCCAAATCTCATAAAAATAGGTGTCCATGCTTATCTCTCAAAAGAGTATCTAAGTGTACTTTAAAATTTCAATTCCTAGAAAGTCGACAAAAGTGCATATTTTCAACCTTCCTTTGACCAACCTTGAATGATTTTCACAATAGCTCCAAATCTCGTAAAAATATTTTCCCATGCTTATCTCTCAAATGGGTACCTAAATCCACTTTCAAAATTCAATTCTGAGAAAGTAGACAAAAGTGCGTATTTTCAACCTTGGTTTGAACAACCTTGAACATGGGCCAAAATAGCTCCAAATCTCATAAAAATAGATGTCCATGCTTATCTCTCAAATGGGTACCTAAATCCATTTTCAAAACTCAATTCCGAGAATGTCGACAAAAGTGCATATTTTCAACCTTGGTTTGACAAACCTTGAATGGGGGCCAAAATAGGTCGAAATCTGATAAAAATAGGTGTCCATACTTATCTCTCAAAATGGGTACCTAAATCCACTTTCAAAACACAATTCCGATAAAGACAACAAAAGTTCATATTTTCAATGTTGAATTTACCAGCCTTGAACGAGGATCAAAATAAATACAAAACTCATAAAAATGGGTGTCCATGCATATCTCTCAAATGGGTATCTAAATCTAATTTTAAATTTCAATTTCGAGAAAGTATACAAAAGTGCATATTTTCAACCTTGGTTTGACAAACCTTGAATGAAGGCCAAAATAGCTACAAATCCCCTAAAAATAAGTATCCATGCTTATCTCTCAAATCAGTGACCTAAATACAGTTTCAAAACTCAATTCTGAGAAAGTGGACAAAATTTCATATTTTCAAACTTTGTTTGACCAACCTTGGACGAGGGCCAAAATAGCTCCAAATCTCTTAGAAATAGGTGTCCATCCTTATCTCTCAAATGGTTACCTAAACTCACTTTCAAAATTCAATTCTGGGAAAGTCAACAAAAGTGCATCTTTTAAACCTTGGTTTGACCAACCTTGAACAAGGGCCAAAATAGCTCCAAATCTCATAAAAATAGATGTCCATGCTTATCTCTAAAATGGGTACCTAAATCCACTTTCAAAACTCAAATTGGAGAAAGTCAACAAAAGTGCATCTTTTCAACCTTGGTTTGACAAACCTTAAATGAGCACCAAAATAGCTCCAAATCTCATAAAAATAGGTGTCCATGGTTATCTCTCAAATGGTTATCTAAATCTACCTCAAAATTTCAATTCCAAGAAAACCCACAAAAGTGCATATTTTCAACCTTGGTTTGACTAACCTTGAACAAGGGCCAAAATAACTCCAAATCTCATAAAAATAGGTGTGCATGCTTATCTCTCAAATGCGTACCTAAATCCACTTTCAAAACTCAATTATGAGAACGTTGAAAAAAGTGGATCTTTTCAACCTTGGGTTGACCAACCTAGAACGAGGGCCATAATATCTTCAAATCTCAAAAAAATAGGTTTCGATCCTTATCCCTCAAATGGGTATCTCAATTTACTTTAAAATTTCAATTCCGAGAAATTCGATAAAAGTGCATATTTTCAACCTTTGTTTGACCAAAATTGAATGAGGACCGAAATAGCTCAAAATATCATAAAAATATTTGTCCATGATTATGTCTCAAATCGATAACTAAATCCACTTTCAAAACTCAATTCCGAGAAAATCGACAAAAATGCATATTTTCAACCTTGGTTTGACCAACCTTAAAGAGGGCCAAAATAGCTCCAAATCTCATAAAATTTAGTGTCCATGGTTATCTTCCAAATGGGTAGACAAATCCACTTTCAAAACTCAATTCTGACAAAGTCCACAAAACTAAATCCTTTACACCTTGCTTCTACCAACCTTGAAGGGGGGCCAAAATAGCTCCAAATCTCAATAAAATAGGTGTCCATGCTTATCTCTCAAATGGGTATCTAAATCTACTTCAAAATTTAAATTCTCAGAAAGTCGAAAAAACGTACATCTTTTCAACCTTGGGTTGATCAACATCGACTGAGGCCTAAAATAACTCCAAATCTCATAAAAATAGGTGTCCATCCTTATCTCTTAAATGGGTACCTAAATCCGATTTCAAAACTCAATTCCGAGAAAGTCGACAAAAGTGCATATTTTCAACCTTGGTTTGGCCAACTTTGAATGAGGGCCAAAATAGCTCCAACTCATAAAAAATAGATTTCCATGCTTATCTCTCAAATGGGTACCTAAATCCATTTTCAAAACTCATTTCCGAGAGAGTCAACAAATCTGCATATTTTCAACCTTGGTTTGACGATCCTTGAATGAGGGGCAAAATAGCTCCAAGTCTCATAAATATAGGTGTCCATTCTTATCTCTCAAATGGGTACCTAAATCCACTTTCAAAACTATATTTCAAAAGTCTACAAAAGTGCATCTTTTTAACCTTGCTTTGACCAACCTAGAACGAGGACCAAAATAACTCCAAATCTCATAAAAATAGGTGTCCATGCTTATCCCTTAAATGGGTATCTAAATCTACTTTCAAATTTTAATTCTGAGAAAGTCGACAAAAGTGCATATTTTCAACCTTTGTTTGACCAAAATTGAATGAGGACCAGAATAGCTCCAAATCTCATAAAAATATGTGTCCATGATTATGTCTCAAATGGATACCTAAATCCACTTTCAAATCTCAATTTCGAGAAAATAGACAAAAGTGCATATTTTCAACCTTGGTTTGACCAAGCTTAAAGAGGGCCAAAATAGCTGCAAATCTCACAAAAATAAGTGTCCATGGTTATCTGTCAAATGGGTATCCAAATCTACTTTAAAATTTCAATTCCGAGAAAGTCGACAAAAGTGCATATTTTCAACCTTGGTTTGATCAACCTTGAACGAGGGCGAGAATAACTCCAAATCTCATAAAAACAGGTGTCCATGCTTATCTCTAAAATGGGTACCTAAATCCAATTTCAAAACTCAATTCCGAGAAAGTTGACAAAAGTGCATATTTTCAACCTTGGTTTGACCAACTTTGAAGGGTGGCCAAAATAGCTCCCAATCGCATAAAAAATAGGTGTCCATGCTTATCTATCAAATGGGTACCTAAATCCATTTTCAAAACTCTTTTCCGAGAAAGTCGATTAATGTGCATATTTTCAACCTTGGTGTGACCAACCTTGAATGAGGGCCAAAAAAGCTCCAAATCTCATAAAAATAAGTGTCCATTCTTATCTCTCAAATGAGTATTTAAATCCACTTTCAAAACTAAATTCCAAGAGTTTACAAAAGTGCATCTTTTTCAACCTTGGTTTTACCAACCTTGAACGAGGGCCAAAATAACTCAAAACTACCTTGAATGGGTACCTAAATCTACTTTCAAAACTCAATTCCGTGAAAGTGGTCAAATGTGCATATTTTCAACCTTGGTTTGTATAACCTTGAACAAGGGCCAAAATTGATCCAAATATCATAAAAATAGGTGTCCAAGGTTATCTCTCAAATGGGTACCTAAATCCAATTTCAAAACTCAATTCCGAGAAAGATGATAAAATTGCATCTTTTCAACCTTGGTTTTACCAACCTTTTACGAGGGCCAAAATAACTCCAAATTTCATAAAAATGGGTGTCCATGCTTATCTCTCAAATGGGTACCTAAATCCACTTTAAAAACTCAATTTCGAGAAAGTCGACAAAAGTGTATCTTTTAAACCTTGGTTTGATCAACTTGCAATGAGGGCCAAAATAGTTCCAAATCTCATAAAAATAGGTGTCCATGGTTATCTCTCAAATGGGTATGTAAATCTACTTTAAAATTTCAATTCTGAGAAAATCGACAAAAGTGCATATTTCCAAATGCGTATCTAAATCTACTTTAAAATTTCAAGTACAAGAAAACCGACAAAAGTGCATATTTTCAACCTTGGTTTGACCAACCTTGAACGAGGGCTAAAATAGCACCAAATCTCATAAAAATAGGTGTCCACCCTTATCTCTCAAATGGGTACCTAAATCCACTTTCAAAACTCAATTCTAAGAATGTTGACAAAAGTGTATATTTTCAACCTTGGTATGACTAACCTTGAATGAGGGCCAAAATAGATCGAAATCTCTAAAAAATAGGTGTCCCTGCTTATCTCTCAAATGAGTACCTAAATTCACTTTCAAAACTCAATTTTGAGAAATTTGACAAAATTTCATCTTTTCAACCTTGGTTTGACCAACCTTGAACGAGGGCCAAAATAGCTCCAAATCTCATAAAAAAGGTGTCCATGATTATCTCTCAATTGTTTACCTAACTACTCTTTCAAAACTCAATTCTAAGAATGTCCACAAAAGTAAATCTTTTCAACCTTGGTTTGACCAATCTTGAACGGGGGCCAAAATAGCTCAAAATATCATAAAAATAGGTGTCCATGCTTATCTCTCAAATGGGTATCTAAATCTACTTTAAAATTTCAATTCCAAGAAAGTTGACCAAAGTACATATTTCCAACCTTGAATGAGGGCCAAAATAGCTCCAAATCTCATAAAAATAGGTGTCCATGCCTACCTCTCAAATGGGAATCTAAATCTACTCTAAAATTTCAATACCAAGAAAGTCGACAAAAGTTCATACTTTCAACATTGGTTTGACCAACCTTGAACGAGAGCCAAAATAGGTCCAAAGCTAATAAAAATAGGAGTTCATGCTTATCTATCAAATGCGTACCTAAATCCACTTTCAAAACTCAATTCTGAGAAAGTCAACAAAAGTGCATATTTTCAACCTTGGTTTGACCTACCTTGAATGAGGGCCAAAATAACACTAAATCTCATAAAAAAGGTGTCCATGCTTATCTCTCAAATGGGTACCTAAATCCACTTTCAAAACTCAATTCCAAGAAAGCCGACAGAAGTGCATATTTTCAACCTTAGTTTGACCAAACTTTAATGGGGAGAAAGTAGCTCCCAATCTCATAAAAATAGGTGCCCATGATTATCTCACAAATGCGTATCTAAATATATTTTAAAATTTCAATTTCGCTAAAGTCGAAAAAAAGTGCATATTTTCAACCTTGGTTTTACTAACCTTTAACAAGGGCCAAAATAGTTCCATATTTCATAAAAATAGATGTCCATGCTTATCTCTCATATGAGTACCTAAATCCACTTTCAAAACTTAATTCCGAGAAATTCGACAAAATAATATATTTTCTAACTTGGTTTTACCAACCTAGAATGAGGGCCAAAATAACTTCAAATCTCTTCAAAGTAGGTGTCCATGCTTATCTCTCAAATAGGTAGCTAAATCGACTTTTAAAACACAATTTTGAGAAAGTCAACAAAAGTGCATCTTTTCAACCTTGGTTTGACCAACTTTGAATGAGGCCCAAAATAAATCCAAATCTCATAAAAATAGGTGTTCATGCATATATCTCAGATGGGTATCTAAATCTACTTTAAAATTTCAATTCCGAGAAACTGGACAAAAGTGCAATTTTCAACCCTGGTTTTACCAACCTTGAACGAGGGCCAAAATAACAACAAAATCTCATAAAAATAGGCGTCCATGATTATCTCTCAGATGGGTACCTAAATCAACTTTAAAAACTCAAGTCCAAGAATGTCGAGAAAAGTGCATATTTTCAACCTTGGTTTAACCAACCTTGAATGAGGGAAAAAATAGCTATGAATCTCATAAAAGTAGGTGTCCTTGGTTATCTATCAAATGTGTACCTAAATCCACTTTCTAAACTCAATTTTGAGAAAGTCGACAAAAGTGCATCTTTTCAACCTTGGTTTTCCCAACCTTGAATGAGGGCCAAAATAGCTCCAAATCTCATAAAAATAGGTTTCCATGCTTATATTTCAAAAGGGTATAAAAATCTATATTAGATATTTATTATCGAGAAAGTTGACAAAAGTGCATTTTTTCAACCTTGGTTTGACCAACCTTGAACAAGGGCCAAAATAACTCCAAATCTCATAAAAAAAGGTGTCCATTGTTATCTCACAAATGGGTACCTAGATCCACTTTCAAAACTCAATTCCGAGAAAGTCGGCAAAAGTACATATTTTCAACCCTTGTTTGACCAACCTTGAACGAGGGAAAAATAGCTCTAGATCTCATAAAAATAGGTCTGCATGTGGATCTCTCAATTGGGTACTTAAATCCACTTTCAAAATTAAATTCTGAGAAATTCGACAAAAGTGCATCTGTTGAAACTCAGATTGACCATCCTTGAACAACAGATAAAATAGCTCTAAATCCCATAAAAATAGGTGTCCAAGCTTATCTCTCAAATGGGTATCTAAGGCTACTTTAAAATTTCAAATCTGAGAAAGTTGACAAAAGTGCATATTTCAACCTTGGTTTGACCAACTTTGAACTACGTCTAAAATAGCTCAAAAACTCTTAAAAATACTTTTCCATGCTTATCTCACAAATGGGTACCTAAATCTAATTTCAAAACTTAATTCTGATAAAGTCGAAAAAGTGCATAGTTTCAACCATGGTTTGACAAACCTTGAACGAGGGCCAAAATAGCTCCAAATCTCATAAAAATAGGTGTCCATGCTTATCTCTTAAATGGGCACCTAAATCCACTTTCAAAACTCAATTACAAGAAAGTCGACAAAAGTGCATATTTTCAACCTTGGTTTCAAAAACCTTGAATGAGGGATAAAATAGTTCCAAATATTAATAAAATAGGTGTCCATGCTTATCTCTCAAAAGGGTATCTAAATGTACTTTAAAATTTAAATTCCGAGAAAGTCAACCAAAGTGAATATTTTCAACCCTTGTTTGACCAACCTTGAACGAGGGCCAAAATAGCTCCAAATATCATAAAACTAGGTCTCCATGCTTATCTCTAAAATGGGTAAATAAATCCACTTTCAAAACTCAATTCCGAGAAAGTCAACAAAAGTGCATATTTTCAACCCTGGTTTGACCAACGTTGAATGAGGGACAAAATAGTTCCAAATATACAAAAATAGGTGTCCATGGTTATCTCTCTAAAGGGAATCTAAATGTACTTTAAAATTTAAATTCCGAGAAAGTCCACCAAAGTGTATATTTGCAACCCTTGTTTGACCAACCTTGAACGAGGGCCAAAATAGCTCCAATTCTCATAAAAATAGGTCTCCATGCTTAATCTCTCAAATGGGTACCTAAATCCACTTTCAAAACTCAATTCCGAGAAAGTCGACAAAAGTGGATATTTTCAACCTTGGTTTCACCAATCTTGAACGAGGGCCAAGATAGCTCCAAATCTCATAAAAATAGGTGTCCGTGATTATCTCTCAAATGGTACCTAAATCCACTTTCAAAACTCAATTACGAGAAAGTCGACAAAAGTGCATTTTTTCAACCTTGCTTTGACAAACCTTGAATGAGGGCCGAAATAAATCTAAATCTCATAAAATTAGGCGTCCCTTCTTATCTCTCAAATGAGTATCTAAATCTACTTTAAAATTTCAATTCCGAGAAAATTGACAAAAGTGCATATTTTCAACCTTGGTTTGACCAACCTTGAAGGAGGGCCAAAATAGCTCCAAATCTCATAAAAATAAGTGTCCATGCTTATCTCTCAAATGGGTACCTAAATCCATTTTCAAAACTCAATTTCAAGAAAGTCGATAGAACTGCATATTTTCAAACCTTCGTTTGACCAACCTTGAACGAGGGCCAAAATAGCTCCAAATCTAATAAAAATAGGTGTCCATGCTTACCTCTCAAGTGGGTATCGAAATCCTCTTTACAAACTCAATTCCGAGAAAGTCAACAAAAGTGCATATTTTCAAGCTTTGTTTGACCAGCCTTGAACGAGGGCCAAAATAGCCCCAAATATTTTAAAAATATGTGTCCATGCTTATCTCTCAATTGGGTACGTAAACCCACTTTCAAAACTCAATTGCAAGAAACGTGACAAAAGTTTATGTTTTCAACCTTGGTTTGACCAACCTTGAACGAGGGCTAAATTAGCTCCAAATCTCATAAAAATAAGTGTCCATGCTTATCTCTCAAATGGATATCTAAATCTACTTTAAAATTTCAATTCCGAGAAACCCACTTTCAAAACTCAATTGCAAGAAAGGTGACAAAAGTTTATGTTTTCAACCTTGGTTTGACCAACCTTGAATGAGGGCTAAATTAGCTCCAAATCTCATAAAAATAAGTGTCCATGCTTATCTCTCAAATGGATATCTAAATCTACTTTAAAATTTCAATTCCGAGAAAAGTCGACAAAGTGCATATTTTCAATCATCGTTTGACCAACCTTGAAAGAGGGCCAAAATAGCTATGAATCTCATAAAAATAGGTGTCTATGCCTATCTCTCAAATGGGTACCTAAGTCCACTTTCAAAACTCAATTCCGAGAAAGTCGACAAAAGTGCATATTTTCAACCTTTGTTTGACCAACCTTGAACAAGGGCCAAATTATCTCCAAATCTCATAAAAATAGGTGTCCATGCTTATATCTCAAAAGAGTGTGTAAATGTAGATTGAAATTTCAATTCTGAGAAACTCGACAAATGTTCATATTTTCAACCTTGGTTTGACCAACCTTGAATGAGGGCCAAAATAGATCCAAATTTCATAAAAATAGTTGTACATGCTTATCTCTCAAATGAGTACCTAAATCCACTTTCAAAACTCAATTATGAGGAAGTCAACAAAAGTTCATATTTTCAACCTTGGTTTGACCAACCTTGAATGAGGGCCAAAAGGAAATCCAAATCTAATAAAATTATATGTCCATGCTTATCTCTCAAATGGGTACCTAAATCCACTTTCAAAACTCAATTCCGAGAAATTTGACAAAAGTGCATATTTTCAGCCTTGGTTTGACAAACGTTGAATGGGGGCCGAAATATCTCCAAATCTCTTAAAAATAGGTGTCCATGATTATATCTCAAATGGGTACCTAAATCCAGTTTCAAAACTCAATTTCGAGAAAGTGGACAAAAGTGCATATTTTCAATCTTGGTTTGACCAACCTTGAACGAGGGCCAAAATAGATACAAATCTCATAAAAATAGGTGTCCATGCTTATCTCTCAAATAGGTACCTAAATCCACTTTCAAACCTCAATTCCGAGAAAGATGACAAATTGCTTCTTTTCAACATTGGTTTTACCAACCTTGAACGAGGGCCAAAATAACTCAAAATCCCATAAAAATGGGTGTCCATGCTTATCGCTCAAATGGGTATCTAAATCTACTTTAAAATTTCAATTTCGAGAAAGTTGACGAAAGTGCATATTTTCAACCTTGGTTTGACCAACCTTAAGCATGGGCCAAAATAGCCCCAAATATCATAAAAACAGGTGTCCATGCTTATCTCTCAAAAGAGTATCTAAATGTAATTCAAAATTTCAATTATGAGAATTTCGACAAAAGTACATATTTTCAATCTTGGTTTGACCGACCTTGAACTCGGGCGAAAATAGTTCCAAATCTAATAAAAATAGTTGTCCTTGCTTATCTTTCAAAACTGAATTTTGACGAAGTCGACAAAAGTGCATATTTTCAACCTTGGTTTGACCAACCTTGAACAAGGGCCAAAATAGCTCCATATCTCATAAAAATAGATGTCCATGCTTATTTCTCAAATGGGTACCTAAATCTATTTTCAAAACTCAATTCCGAGAAAATCGACAAAGGTGCATCTTTTCAACCTTGGTTTGACGAACATTGAACGAGGGCCAAAATAGCTCCAAATATCATAAAACTTTATGTCCATGCTTATCTCTCAAATGGGTACCTAAATCAACTCTCAAAGCTCAATTCTGAGAAAGTGGACAAAAGTGCATATTTTCAACCTTGGTTTGACCAACCTTGAACGAGGCCCAAAATAGATCCAAATATCATAAAAATAGGTGTCAATGCTCATCTCTCAAATGGGTACCTAAATCCACTTTCAAAACTTAATTCTGAGAAAGACAACAAAAGTGAAACTTTTCAATGTTAGTTTTACCAACCTTGAATGAGGGCCAAAATAACTCCAGATCTCATAAAAATGGGTGTCCATCCTTATCTCTCAAATGGGTATCTAAATATACTTTAAAACTTCAATTCCAAGAAACTCAGCAAAAGTCCATATTTTTAACCTTGGTTTGACCAACCTTGAATGAAGGACAAAAGAGCTAAAAATCTCATAAAAATAGGTGTCCATGCTTATCTCTCAAATGGGTACCTAAATCCACTTTCAAAAGTAAATTTTGAGAAAGTCAACAAAAATGCATATTTTCAACCTTGGTTTTACCAACCTTCAACGAGGGCAAAAATATTTCCAAATCTCTTAAAAATAGGTGTCCATGCTTATCTCTCAAATGGCTACCTAAATTCACTTTCAAAACACAATTCTCAGAAAGTCAACAAAAGTGCATCTTTTCAACCTTGGTTTGACCAACCTTGAATGAGGGCCACAATAGCTCCAAATATCATAAAAATAGGTTTCCATTCTTATCTCTAAAATGTCTATCTAAATCCACTTTCAAAACTCAATTCTGAGAAAGTCGACAAAAGTGTATCTTTTCAAACTTGGTTTGATCAACCTTATTAAACGAATGCCAAAATAGCTCCAAATCTCATAAAAATAGGAGTCGATGGTTATCTCTCAAACGGGTATCTAAATCTACTTTAAAATTTCAATTCCAAGAAAATCGACAAAAGTGCATATTTTCAACCTTGGTTTCACCAACCTTGAAGGAGTGCCAAAATAGCTCCAAATCTCATAAAAAAAGGTGTCCATGCTTATCTCTCAAATGGGTACCTAAATGCACTTTCAAAACTGAATTTTGACAAAGTCGACAAAAGTGCATATTTTCAACCTTGGTTGTACCAACCTTGAACGAGGCCAAAATAGCTCCAAATCTCATAAAAATAGGTGTCCATGCTTATCTCTTAAATGGGTACCTAAATCTACTTTAAAATTTCAATTTCGACAAAGTCAACAAAAGTGCATATTTTAAACCTTTGTTTGACCAACATTGAATGAGGGTCAGAATAGCTCCAAATCTCATAAAAATATGTGTCCATGATTATCTCTCAAATGGATACCTAAATCCTCTTTCAAAACTCAAATCCGAGAAAATCAACAAAAGTGCATATTTTCAACCTTGGTTTGACCAACCTTAAAGAGGGCTAAAATAGGTCCAAATCTCATAAAAATAGGTGTCCATGGTTATCTATCGAATGGGTACATAAATCCACTTTCAAAACACAATTCTGACAAAGTCCACAAAAGTAAAACTTTTCAACCTTGGTTAGACCAACTTTGAACGGGACCCAAATAGCTTCAAATCTCATAAAAATAGGGTTCCATGCTTATCTCTCAAATAGGTATCTAAATCTACTTTAAAATTTCAATTGCAAGAAAGTCGCCGAAAGTGCATATTACCAACCTTTGTTTGACCAACCTTGAACGTGGGACAAAATAGCTCCAAATAACATAAAAATAGGTGTCCATGCTTATTTGTCAAATGGAAACCTACATCCACTTTCAAAATTCAATTCCAAGAAAGTTAAAAAAAAGAGCATCTTTTCAACCTTGGTTTGATGAACCTTGAACTAGGGCCAAAATACCTCCAAATCTCATAAAAATAGGTGTCCATGGTTATCTCTCATATTGGTATCTAAATCTACTTTAAAATTTAAATTTCGATAAATTCGACAAAAGTGCATATTTTCAACCTTGGTTTGACCAACCTTGAACGAGGGCCAAAATATTTCCAAATCTCATAAAATTAGGTATCCATGCTTATCTATCAAATGGGTACCTAAATCTGCTTTCAAAACTCAATTTCGAGAAAGTTGACAAAGGTGCATATTTTAAACCTTAGTTTGACCAACCTTCAATGAGGGCCAAAATAGCTCCAAATCTCATAAAAATAGGTGTCCATGTTTATCTCTCAAATATCTAAATCTATTAAAAAGTTTCAATTACGAGAAAGTTAACAAAAGTGCATATTTTCAACCTTGGTTTGACAAACCTTGCACGAGGGCCAAAATAGCTCCAAATCTCTTAAAAATAGGTGTCCATACTTATCTCTCAAATGGGTACCTAAATCCACTTTCAAAACTCAATTCCGAGAAAGTGGACAAAAGTGCATATTTTCAATCTTGGTTTGTCGACCAACCTTGAACGAGGGCCAAAATAGATCTAAATCTCATAAAAAATAGGTGTCCATGCTTATCTCTGAAATGTGTACCTAAATCCACTTTCAAAACTCAATTTCTGAGAAAGACGACAAATTACTTCTTTTCAACGTTGGTTTTACCAACCTTGAACGAGGGCCAAAATAACTCAAAATCCCATAAAAATGGGTGTCCATGCTTATCGCTCAAATGAGTATCTAAATCTACTTTAAAATTTCAATTCTGATAAAGTGGACAAAAGTGCATATTTTCAACCTTGGTTTGACCAACCTTAAGCACGGGCCAAAATAGCCCCAAATCTCATAAAAATAGGTGTCCATGCTTATCTCTCAAAAGAGTATCTAAATGTAATTCAAAATTTCAATTCTGAGAATTTCGACAAAAGTGCATATTTTCAATCTTGGTTTAACCAACCTTGAACTTGGGCCAAAATAGCTCCAAATCTAATAAAAATAGTTGTCCTTGCTTATCTCTCATTTGGGTACCTAAATCCACTTTCAAAACTGAATTTCAAGGAAGTCGACAAAAGTGCATATTTTCAACCTTGGTTTCACCAACTTTGAACAAGGGCCAAAATAGCTCCAAATCTCATAAAAATAGATGTCCATGCTTAGTTCTCAAATGGGTACGTAAATCTATTTTCAAAACTCAATTATGAGAAAGTCGACAAAGTTGCATATTTTCAGCCTTGGTTTGATGAACATGGAACGAGGGCCAAAATAACTCCAAATCTCATAAAAATAGGTGTCCATGCTTATCTCTCAAATGGGTACTTAAATCAACTTTCAAAGCTCAATTCCGAGAAAGTGGACAAAAGTGCATATTTTCAACGTTGGTTTGACCAACCTTGAACAAGGCCCAAGATAGATCCAAATCTCATAAAAATAGGTGTCAATGCTTATCTCTCAAATGGGTACCTAAATCCACTTTCAAAACTCAATTCTAAGAAAGACAACAAAAGTGCAACTTTTCAACATTAGTTTTACCAACCTTGAACGAGGGCCAAAATAACTCAAAATCCCATAAAAATGGGTGTCCATGATTATCTCTCAAATGGGTATCTAAATCTACTTTCAAAACTCAATTCCGAGAAAGTGGACAAAAGTTCATATTTTCAACCTTGGTTTGAGCAACCTTGAACAAGGGCCAAAATAACTCCAAATTTCATAAAAATAGGTGTCCATGCTTATCTCTCAAATGAGTACCTAAATCCACTTTCAAAATTCGATTCCGAGAAAGACGACAAAAGTGCATCTTTTCAACATTGGTTTTACCAACCTTGAATGAGAGCCAAAATAATTTCAAATCATATAAAAATGGGTGTCCATTCTTATCTCTAAAATGGGTATCTAAATCTACTGTAAAATTGCAATTCTGAGAAAGTCGACAAAAGTGCATATTTTCAACTTTGGTTTGACCAACCTTGAACAAAGGCCAAAATAGCTTCAGATCTCATAAAAATAGGTGTCCATGCTTATCTCTCAAATGGGTACCTAAATCCACTTTCAAAACTAAATTTCAAGAAAGTTGACAAAAGTGCATATTTTCAACCTTGGTTTGACCAACCTTGATCAAGGGCCAAAATAGCTCCAAATCTCTTAAAAATAGGTGTCTATGGTTATCTCTCAAATGGGTACATAAATTCACTTTCAAAATTCAATTCTAAGAAAGTCAACAAAATGGCATATTTTCAACTTTGGTTTTGACTAACCTTGAACGAGGACCAAAATAGTTCCAAATCTCATAAAAATAGGTTTCCATGCTTATCACTAAAATGAGTTCCTAAATCAACTTTCAAAACTCAGTTCCGAGAAAGTCCCCAAAAGTGCATCTTTTCAACCTTGGTTTTATCAACCTTAAACGAGAGCCAAAATAACTGCAAATCTCATAAAAATAGGTGTCCATGGTTATCTCTCAAATGGGTATCTAAATCTACTTTAAAATTTCAATTCTGAGAAAATCAACAAAAGTGCATATTTTCAACCTTAGTTTGACCAACCATGAACAAGGGCCAAAAATATCACCAAATCTCATAAAAATAGGTGTCAATGCTTATCTCTCAAATGATTACCTAAATTCACTTTCAAAACTCAATTTTGAGAATGTCGACAAAAGTGCATATTTTCAACCTTGCTTTGACCAACCTTGAATGAGGGCCAAAAAAGCTCCAAATCTCATAAAAATAGGTTTCCATGGTTATCTCTCAAATGAGAACCTAAATCCACTTCAAAAACTCAATTTTGAGAAAGTTGACAAAAGTGCATCTTTTCAATCGGGGTTTGACCAACCTTGAACGAGGGCCAAAATAGCTCCAAATCTCATAAAAATAGGTCTCCAGGCTTATCTCTGAAATGGGTATCTAAATCTACTTTAAAATTTCAATTCCGAGAAAGTCGACAAAAGTGCATAGTTTCAACCTTTGTTTGATCAATCTTGAATGAGGTCCAGAATTGCTCCAACTCTCACAAAAATATGTGTCCATGATTATCTCTCAAATGGATACCTAAATCCACTTTCAGAACTCTATTTCGACAAAGTCAACAAAAGTGCATATTTTCAACCTTGGTTTGACCAACGTTGAACGAGGGCCAAAATAGCTCCAAATCTCATAAAAATAGGTGTACATGGTTATCTCTCAAATGGGTACCTAAATCCTCTTTCAAAATTCAATTTCAAGAAAGTCCACAAAAGTAAAT
This sequence comes from Pseudotsuga menziesii, assembly GCA_001517045.1. NCBI lineage: Eukaryota > Viridiplantae > Streptophyta > Pinopsida > Pinales > Pinaceae > Pseudotsuga > Pseudotsuga menziesii. The sequence goes on along the minus strand of LPNX011001810.1, from coordinate 22,536 downwards.
ATTTTCAACCATGGTTTAACCAACCTTGAACGGGGGCCGAAATAGCTCCAAATATCATAGAAATAGGTTTCCATGCTTATCTCTCAAATGGGTATCTAAATCTACTTTAAAATTTCAATTCCAAGAAATTCGACGAAAGTGCATATTTCCATCCTTGGTTTTACCAACCTTGAACGATGGCTAAAATAGCTCCAAATCTCATAAAAATAGGTGTCCATCCTTATCTCTCAAATGGGTACCTAAATCTACTTTCAAAATGCAATTCCGAGAAAGTGGACAAATGTGTATATTTTCAACCTTAGTTTGACCAACCTTGAACGAGGGCCAAAATAGCTCAAAATCTCATAAAACTAGGTGTCCATGCTTATCTCTCAAATGGGTACCTAAATCCACTTTCAAAACTCAATTCCGAGAAAGTCGACAAAAGTGCATCTTTTCAACCTTGGTTTGACCAATCTTGAACGAAGGCTAAAATAGATCCAAATCTCATAAAAATAGGTGTTCATGATTATCTCTCAAATGGGTATCAATCTATTTTAAAATTTCAATTTTGAGAACGTCGACAATAGTTCATATTTTCAACCTTGGTTTAACCAACCTTGAACTAGGGCCAAAATAAATCCAAATCTCATAAAAATTGTTGTCCATTCTTATCTCTCAAATGGGTACCTAAATCCACTTTCAAAACTCAATTCTGAGAAATTCGACAAAAGTGCATATTTTCAACCCTGGTTTGAGCAACTTTGAATGAGGGCAAAAATAGCTCCAAATCCCAGAATAAATAGGTGTCCATGCGTATCTTTCAAATGGGTACCTAAATCCACTTTCAAAACTCAATTATGAGAAAGACGACAAAAGTTCATATTTTCAACCTTAGTTTGACCAACCTTGAACAAGGGAAAAATTAGCTCCAAATTTGATAAAAATAGGTGTCCATCCTTATCTATAAAATGGGTATCTAAATCTACTTTAACATTTCAATTTCGAGAAAGTCGACAAAAGTTCATATTATCAACCTTGGTTTGACCAACCTTGAACGAGGGCCAAAATACCTCCAAATATCATAAAAATAGGTGTCCATGGTTATCTCTCATATGAGTATCTAAATCTACTTTAAAATTTCAATTTCGAGAAAGTCGACAAAATTTGATATTTTCAACCTTGGTTTGAAAAACCTTGAACGTGGGCCAAAATATATCCAAATCTGATAAAAATAGGTGTCCATGGTTATCTCTCAAATGGGTATAGAAATCCACTTTCAAAACTCAATTCCGAGAAAGTTGACAAAAGTGCTTATTTTCAACCTTGGTTTGACCAACCTTGAACGAGGGCCAAAGTAGCTCCTAATCTCATAAAAATAGGTGTCCATGCTTATCTGTCAAATGGGTGCCTAAATCCATTTTACAAACCTAATTTTTAGAAAGTCGACAAAACTGCATATTTTCAACTTTGGTTTGACCGATCTTGAATGAGGGCCAAAATAATTCCAAATCTCATAAAAATAGGTGTCCATTCTTATCTCTCAAATGGGTATCTAAATCTAGTTTAAAATTTCAATTTCGAGAAAGCAAACAAAAGTGCATATTTTAAACTTTGGTTTGACCAACCTTGAACGAGGACCAGAATAGGTCCTATCCCATAAAAATAGGTGTCCATGCTTATCTCACAAATGGGTACATAAATCCACGTTCAAAACACAATTCCAAGAAAATCGACAAAAGTGCATATTTTCAACCTTGGTTTAACCAACCTTGAACGAGGGCCAAAATAGCTGCAAATCACACAAAAATAGGTGTTCGTGATTATCTCTCAAATGCATACCTAAATTGACTTTCAAAACTCATTTCTGAGCAATTTGAAAAATGTGCATATTTTCAACCTTGGTTTGACCAATCTTTAAGGAGGGCCAAATAGCTCCAAATCTCATAAAAATAGGTGTCCATGCTTATCTCTCAAATGGGTACCTAAATCCATTTTCAAAACTCAATTTCAATATTCTACAAAAGTGGATATTCTCAACCTTGGTTTTACCAACCTTGAACGAGGGCCAAAATAGCTCCAAATCTCATAAAAATAGGTGTCCACGCTTATGTCTAAAATGGGTATCTAAATCTACATTCAAATTTGAATTACGAGAAAGTTGACAAAAGTGCATATTTTTAACTTTGGTTTGAAGAATTTTGAGCAAGGGCCAAAATATCTCCAAATCTCTTAAAAATAGGTGTCCATGATTATCTCTCAAATGGGTACCTAGTTCACTTTCAAAAACCAATTCTGATAAAGTTGACAAAAGTGCATCTTTTCAACCTTGGTTTGACCAACCTTAAATGAGGGCCAAAGTAGCTCCAAATATCATAAAATATAGATGTCCATGCTTATCTCTGAAATGGGTATCTAAATCTACTTTAAGATTTCAATTCTGAGAAAGTTGACAAAAGTGCATATTTTCAACCTTGGTTTGACCAACCTTGAACGAGGGCCAAAATAGCTTGAAATCTCATAAAAGTAGTTGTCGATGATTATCTCTCAAATGGGTGACTAAATCAAGTTTTAAAACTCAATTCCGAGAAAGTCGATAAAAGTGCATATTTTCAACCTTGGTTTGACCAACCTTGAACGAGAGCCAAAATAGCTCCAAATATCATAAAAATAGTTGTCCATTCTTATCTCTCAAATGGGTTCCTAAATCCAGTTTCAAAACTCAATTCCAAGAAAGTCGACAAAATTGCATAATTTCTACCTTCGTTTGAGCAACCTTGAACGAGAGGCAAAATACGCTACAACAAATTTGAATTTTAGGGGTGGTTTTCTTTCGCCTACAAAAGTCAGTTTTTGGGA
>LPNX011001795.1:417366-450887 GCA_001517045.1 Pseudotsuga menziesii | reverse complement strand
CTTCAACAAAAGTAGCATAGTGTGACATCTTTTCAATGCAGAGACCTTTCTAATCGATTATCGGGTACTATTCCTCAAGAACTTGGACAGCTACAAAATTTGGCCTCGCTGTAAGTTTCTTCGAATGACCTAAGATACAATTTATTTAATAGGTTCACAATTATTATGAAAATAACTCGATTATTCTGAAAAATAATTCTGGAGATGGATGATATACAAGATTCTGAATAACAACACTTTATTAGGGGAGGTGCCATATCAGTTGACCAACTGCTTCAACCTTACTACACTGTAAGAATTAGTCTAAATCACTCCTATTTGAAGTTCATTTCATTTTGAAGTTCCAAGGAAGTAATCTTCATATTTCAACTTCTACTGATTGAATGGAAATGGTTCATTTGTTTCACAGAAATCTCTCTTACAACAATTTGTCTGGGAATATTCCTGCCATAAAGAACTTTACAAGATTTACCCCAGAAAGGTATAGATATATTCGAAACATTTTATCTCTGGATCAAATTCAGTATTTGTTCTAGATATTAGTGGGTTTGTGCATTTGATCTGACAGGATTGATTATTACCTCAGCTTTTTAGGAAATCCTGGTGTCTGTGGTGATTGGATTGGATCACTTTGTGGGATATACGCTAGGCAATCAAAAGGTGAAAACAAAATTAAATTTTACAAGTAAAATTACATAGATTAGTTTTGTTTTACAATCAAATTTCCTGGGAAATTATATTTATAAATGTATCATATTGATTTTGAAAATGAACAGCTTCTATCTCAACACCAGCTATTGTTTGCATCTCTCTAGGTTCAGTTTTATTAGTGTCTATGATTATCATAGCTATCTACCATTCAAATCAGCCTAAACCATTCACCAAAGGGTCAGCAAGCAAAATGGATCAAGGTATTATTATGCCACATTTCTCATTTGCCTAGATTATATCATAGAAATAAAGTATTATCTCAAATCAATATCTATGCACTTCATTAAAAAATGCATTGATGTCCTGATCAGGTTCTCCAAGGCTAGTAATATTGCACATGGATATGTCCCTTCACATGTATGATGACATAATGTACATTACAGAAAATTTGAATGAGAAATATGTAATTGGTTATGGTGCTACTAGCACAGTTTATAAATGTGTTCTTAAGAACTGTAAGCCAATTTCTATTAAAAGACTATACACGCACTACCCACAAAGCTTGCGGGAATTTGAGACAGAGTTAGAGACTGTTGGAAGCATCAAACATCGGAATCTTGTCAGTTTGCATGGGTACTCTCTTTCTCCACATGGAAATTTGTTGTTCTATGATTACATGGTAAATGGAAGTTTGTGGGACATATTACATGGTAAGTGAAATGGATGGAAAAGCTATCAAGAATTTTACTTGTACAAGATACATATAGGCCTAGCATGAGATTCTACCAACCTTTCATATATGATTGATGTTTGCTAATTGATGAATTGGAGAATATAAACAATGTTTCTTTGTATGTAGGATCTTCAAAGAAGATTAAGATAGACTGGAACACACGTCTAAGGATTGCTTTGGGATCTGCACAAGGTCTGGCATATCTCCATCATGACTGTAACCCACGTATTATTCACAGAGATGTAAAAACTTCCAACATTCTATTAGATGACAATTTTGAAGCACATTTGTCAGACTTTGGCATTTCTAAGTGTATCCCCTCTGCAAAAAATCACACCTCTACCTATGTTATGGGTACCATTGGTTACATTGACCCTGAATATGCAAGGACATTGAGGGTTAACGAGAATTCCGATGTGTACAGCTATGGCATTGTTCTTTTAGAGCTACTAACTAGGAGAAAAGATGTGGATAATGACTCTAATTTGCTTCAGCTGGTAAGATGATAAGATTTATATTCTGTCAATTTTCTTCACTTGGATTTGTTCTCTTTGTCTTGGGACACTGCATAGACCAAGAAAATATAGAAATAACCTTTAGTTTTATTGACATGGGCATTTGAATGTAGATTCTATCAAAAGCAGACAACAATACAGTAATGGAAACTGTTGACCAAGAAGTAGCAGCAACCTGCACAGATATTGGGGTTGTAAGAAAGATCTTTCAGCTTGCACTGCTTTGCACAAAGAGATAGCCTTCTGGACGCCCCACCATGCATGAGGTTGCCAGAGTTTTGCAGTCATTAGTACCAGCTTCTAAACAAACTCCAAGTATCCGAGTAAACCAACCAGCACCTAGAAACAACTACAGGAGATACTTAGATGAATATGTGGAAGGCAATCACAGAGATGGTACAGGAAGCACAAGCAGCACTTCTGATGGGAATTTGTTTGTGAGATTTGGCGAGGTTATTTCACAGAACACTAGACTAGACTATAGGTTATTTCTTATTAATAGGTTATACTGGTTAGGCAATGATAGATACTAGACTACCTGTTCTCACTTACCCGCTAACAATTACCTTCACGGCGTATTATTGCACCTTCCTTGGGGCAATTGCTAGTTTTATTGGATTTTGTAGGAGTGAGCTTAACTTATAAGTGGGCCATTGCGTATGAAGATTCTGCTACTGAGGATTTGTCATTCAGTATGAAGGCCCTGATGTTGAGGCTTTCAAGCTGTTAAGTGTGGTTTTGAAGCTGCTGACGTGGGATCTAAGTATGGTTTTGAAGCTGTTGATGTGGGATCTAAGTATGGTTTTGCAACCAAGTGCAAGTATGATGGTTTAGCCATTGTAATATTTTGAAAAGTGATGATTTTCTTGTAAAGTTATATGAAAATTAATATGTGTTTGTGAGAAAACTCATATTTATTGTAATACTTTTGACATTTCATATAATATAATTTGTGGTTTAAAACTTATATATATGGTTGTACTTTATATTATGTACCAATGTTGTAATTATTAACTAATTAATGTGACATTGCATGATTTACATGTGTATTAGATATTATTTACAACTTTTGTAATTAATTATAATGTGACATTGCATAATTCGCATGTGTATTAGATGAGAATAAATGTATGATTATTTTTTTAATTTAAACGTAATATCAAATTAAACATTTATATTGATTAATAATGGACACCATTAAAACTACTAAAATAGAATGACCATACATAAAGCGACTAAAAATGACTAAATTAGTGACCAGTAAATGAGATTAATGACCAAAATTCGCAAATAAAATGACCAATAATTGAGAGATATGCAGCCAAACAATGAGATATAAATGACCAGAAAAATGACCAAAATTTGCATATCAATGACCAAAAATCAGTTTTGGTGGCTAATTTATGGTCTTTTATTACGTGACCAAATTTTGTCATATTCTAGCTTGTCATGTGGTCATTAATTTGGTCACAAATGTGGTCATATATTTGGTCATTGATTCAAATATATGACCAAATTAATGACCAAATATATGACCAAATTAATGACCAACCGACAAGCTATAAATGACCAAAATAAAAATGACCAATTTTGGTCATGTAATAAAAGACCGCAAATTATCCACCAACGATCGCCAAACCAAAAGTGGTCATTGATATGCGGATTTTGGTCATTTTTTTGGTCACTAATCTCTCATTTTCCACTAGTGGAGGCAGTGTGAATAGTTATGATTGCGATGACCCCTGGTTGTAACTGAGTAGCACCAGAGATATTTCCAGGATTGTATTCGTATCTGGGGGCTCTTTCGAGAGTTTCGGGCTTTGCTACCCTGCCCATACGGTCGATCCTGCCTGCGACTGTCCGCCTGAGCATTCATTATATGGAGGTGATCTTAGTTTCCTAACCTAGGTTATCAAGGGGGTACTTGCAGAGGTTATTCTGTGAGTTTCCTGGCTAGGTAGGGGTCGGAAAACACAGACGCTATATGTGTTGAAGCTGAGGGCCACTATAATTGGTTACGTACCTACTACATTTGGGAGCTCACATATCCTCCCCTTGGTTTGCTTGTATTTTGGCTGTAGATTTTCTTAGGAGTGTGCTCTTTGTGTGCTAGTTGGCCTTTGGGATCGTAGTTACTTGAGTATATTTATGCTCTCTTGAGTTTAGGTCCTTTTATTTTGGGCATGCCTAGTATCCTATCACCCATCCTTGGTCCTAGTATGGAAGCTGGTGTCAGACTTGGGGGCATCACAGCCCCTTACCATGCTCATAGATTTGGGAATGGTCATATTCCATCGTCTACTCCATTTGTGGAGGATTTTTATTCCCTTCACTTGGTCTTTACACCAGTGGTTACCCTCACGGGGGTGGTAATGGATACATGCACATTGGGTCTACACTTTACATTCCTTTTTATGGCCCATCATCCACCGCACTGTTTCCTTTGAATTTAGTTGTCATGATCATTCCTCCCTATATCCTATAGTTTGGATTCTTTATTGACTAATTCGGGTTGTTTTGGACTAATATGGTTGTCATGTAGGGTCCAGTTTTTGTACACTCTCTCCGAGGTTTCAACCTCTTTGTTCCTATCATAGGTATTATGTCTGAACTGACATATAGGTTAGGATTTCACATCCTCTTGCACTTATGCATTGCCTTATGACCATTCCATCTTAACCTTAGGTACGAACCCATTCCATGGTATCACGAAACCTTCATGTTGTTGTTAGAAGTGGTACCATGTGAATGGTAGAGCTTTCCTATACATGGGTGTCCTAGTTAGCTCCCCTTTGCATTCAGTACCCATGCTGTGAGTCCTCTCTTAGGTCTAGGAGTCCTTTCTATAGTACCTCCATGACTTTGAGCAAGAGCTTCATACTCCTATTGACCTTTATGCTGGCCATTTCCTCGAGACTCCCTTGTATATGTCAATTTGTAATTGCATTATCATGAGCTTTTCCTGCCTCATTTGAGCCTTATGCCGGCTTCCCTGACTTTGAGTATCAGCCATATAGCTCGAGCTTATCTCATGTCTAGCTACGCAGAGCCATTTTTGTATATCCTTTGCAGCTTGATTCCCTATTCTTACCGGGAGGGGACTTTCCCCCGAGTGTCGCTATCCTACACATGTGTCCTTGCATTGAGCATAGGTATGTTCCACTGCTTGGAACTAGTTTTTTTTCCCATTTGACACTCATCTCCTCCTACTCTGTAACTTTAAAACAATTTTATTCTTTTTCAAGTTTTTCAAATATTTGAAAAAGTCCAAAAAATTAAAAAACCAAAAAAACAGACAAGGAAAGATGTTATCTTTGGCAGCATTCGAGTCGTGTCGCCTTCGAATAGAGCACTGTATATAACATCTATTGGTTGGGTTAATATTTTGACTTTAGGGGCTGTACTCATTTATCTGAGTTTATCTCCACTGATTGGTTAAGCTTCCAGTCCCTATGGAGCCTCTGTCAATGCCTCATGTGTCGCAGAGATTTCCTAGTTTTGCATATCAAGTCTATGCTGCCTACATTCAGTCACCATTCACCTTTATTCTCTTGTTCAAAGGAAGTTGAAACCTAAGTCAGCCATTCCTCAGTTATCTTGACTTTGCTTGTTGGCCATTCCCGGTACAGTTACTGGTTCGTGCACCTTATGATCAAGTCCTTCCACATCATACAATTTTGCTGAGTACCTCGTGTTGGATGATGGGGGATGCCTTAATGCCCTCCTTCTAGTATATTTCATCCCATCGACTTCAGATCATTTATTCTGGGATAGGAATCTAGAGTCATCTTTGAGTTCCTTGAGACTTGCAGTAATCAGTGGCAGGTTCTCTCGCCATCGATAGTTTTTTGGGAATAAATCAATGTCCCCTGATCGATGGATTCTCTCAAGTGTTTGACCTCAACACATTTATTCACACTTGTTAGTTTGCACTCTAGTACCTTGATTCCCATTTTCATTATCGGTGGGTGATCTCACGGCTGTTAACGGTATAAATCAATGACCGGTAATCAAACGATGGACTACTATGTTCGACCTCGACACCTCTATTCACATAGTAGGACATGTACTCGTAGCAGTGTGTGTAGAAGACCTTCCAAATTGGTGGCATCTCATATATGCTACCTCCTTGATTGTGCCATTGTTCATGAGATTTCAGCTCTCGTGACTTGATTCCAGTATATGTCAGACATTTCCATCCATTATGAAGATCTTGATCTGTTATATATCTTCAGTCTTCATGGAGATCATGATCCGTTGTATATCTTCATCATCGAGATTCTGATCTATGTATATTGTACATGGATATGACCACATATGTCATATTGTATCATTCCTATTCATGGCCATTGTACTCTTATGTAGCTGGGATTGCTATATGTATTTGCAGTTATGTGCAAAGTTGTATCATTGTATAGTGCTGATTAGATGGCTGGTTCTTCATCACTTCACTTATGGGATGGACTTATAATGTATTTCGGCCGTCGTATGACCCCTCTGACCTCACACATTAGGGGGCATATGTTATAGCTGATTTTACCACACATGGTGAATCACACTTTTATGGCCTTCCCTGTCCCTATGGAGACTCCTTAGACCCCATGGACCATTTTTGTTCCTTTGATGTTTCCTTGATCATCCCTAAAATCATGTAAAAGTTTCCATACGCGACTTTTAAACCCTTTATCGTGTATATACACGGGTTTGACCCCTAAAACCGCATACATTGACATGTGTGCAAAAGGCCAAATTCTTTTGGAGTTTTCCTTGATCTGGATCTGACTCACTTGTCTCCTGGCCTTCCATATGCCTTGAGATCACTCAGATTCGACCTTTCATTACCCCATTGAAGAGCTATATAAGGAACCTTTGGATACATTGAAGGCATGTGGAATTTAGAGCAAGAGAACTATAGTCCATTGTTGCCAGAACTTGTGCTTGAGCCTGCGTCCCCTTTGTCCTTTGGAGCATTTTTTTGTTCTTCCCAAGCTTACCTTTTGCTTGTGAGCTTGCTATCGAGACATGGAGGATTGAAATGGCGGAGGACCAAGTGGGGGACTCGGTTTCTCTGATTCGTAGACGTGCCGATAGAGGTTGTATTCATTGTAATCTCTGATTTTAAATTAATAGAAATATCTTTTCCTGTCCAATAATGTGTGTTTGAATGAATATTTTATCCATGGATGATTTCAAATGCTTATATGTTATTGATTATATATGCTAGAGTAGAGGTAACACAATTATATATAGTATGTTTGTCTTGTTTATTGAATGTTGAGGAAGCAATTTATCAATTCAAGCTGAAGTTGGAAAGCTCAATGGGGATCTACATCAACTGTCCGAAATAAGGTATGAATCGAGATCCTTTAGTGTTACATATTTGGTTTCTCTTGCATATAGGAAATGATTGATTTCTGGAGTCAAGTTGTCCGTTGTGGTACCCCAAGCCATAGGAATTTCTCTCTGTAACACTCTTTTTGTCACAGATGGCACATCTGTAACCTTTTATATAATCTTCATGTTTTGTCTTGTCTTCTGGTTTCACACCTAAGGATTGATCTTCTCTTTTGAATGAACAATTGTTTGCATAGTGCCTTGTCTTTCCACACTTATAGCAAACACGTTTTGGAGGATATTTCCATTTGGATTTTCCTCCATATTTATCTTTATTGAGCTGGTACCTGTAATTCTACTTTCTTTTCTTATTAGAGTACCACTTACCATAATTTTTTCTTGTCCCCTTCCTTATCTTTCTCCTCTTATAATCTCTGTATCTGTTAGCAAACATATATTTTAGTAACTCAAAATTTTTTCTTTTCTTCCCTTTTTTCTTTGGGAAAGAATTTCCTTTTATACTTAAATTCTTTTGGATATCCAGGTTCCTACATATCAAATTGATTACATAATCCTTCAGTTCTTGGAATATATTCTCTAGTTGCTTTGGATGGAACTATCCTAGTACAAATATCAGCAATACAACTAATGAAAATATCATGGAATTCTCCCGAAGAGTATATCTCGAAAGTATCCATGTTAAGGGCACTAGTAAATATTTTTTGGAAGTTTTTAGGAAGAGCAATGATGTATTTCTCTTTCCATACTTCGTTATCTGTATCTTGAACATCTTGAAATATGATAACCCAATCTTTATGGAATTTCCCATAATATTGCAGTGCTCTGCATTTCATGTTGAGAAGAATATGGGTATTTTATCTTTGTGGTTTTCAGGTGTACCTCCCCAGTATCTTAGGATCTATGTAGTAAGTTTTCCTATTAGATTGGACTCTTTTGATTTTCCAAGGTCCAATTTTGATGTCGTCCATTCATTCCATTTTTCATCAGTTATAGTTCTAGTCCACAACTTTTGCAATGCACCAGTAAAACCAGAAATGATTATTTTGCATGCAACAACTACATCTTTTCCATTGGAAACATAAGCTCTATATACAATGTACATTGTATCTATCATTTTCTCAATTTCCTGAGATCTTGAACCATTTACATTCCATTCATACAAAAGATCAGTTGGCCATGCCATCTGGATTATATTAATCCCATCATCTAAATTAGGTGCAGGTGGCCTAACCATATGGTTTGGATCCCTTTCATGTGGTGCATTGACTTATAATATGGAAGGATTCTAGATTGGCATGATTCTAGGTGTGTATGGAATGTTCTCTTCTAGTCCTACATAAATCTCTTTTCTATGTTTCTTCTTATGCTTCTCTAGGGTAGAAGCATGGGGAATACCTGTTGGCTTCAAAATTCAAAAGGTAATTTCATCAAGTCTAATTTTCTATGTTTATGTTTTTGCCAAATCTTTTTCACCTTCTTGTGTGACTTACTTGTGATAGCATGGACTTATTGTACTTCTACAAGGACATGGGTGAGATCCTTTTCTATGTTTGTATCATGAGTATGCAATATATCTCTGAGAGAATTTCCAGAATTCTCCAAACCATTTATTGACACTCTTATTTCATCTAATGCTTCTAGTGTGAGCTCTCACTAGTACAAAATGAGAAATTAATGACTAAAAAATGACTAAAATCAAGCTATAAACGACTATTTTTGATTCGGTGACTAATAGTAGCTAATTTCCACTATCTTATAGCTAGTTGTATTTGACTTATTCATTAATAGATTGAATTATTAGTCATTGATAGTCAATGATTTAGTCAATGATTTAGTCATTGATTTAGTCAATGATTTAGTCATTGATTTAGTCACGGAATTAGTCACTGATTGCAACAATTAATGACCAAATATACGACTAAATAAACTACTAGATGATAACATATTAATTACTAAGATAAATACGACTAAGATATGGGAAATTAGCTACTAATAGTCATATATATGCGAATTTAGTCATTTTTGTAGTCATAAATTTATGATAGGGAACGAAGGAATTGAACCACCAACCTCCTTCCTATAATTAGGCAGATGCTCTACCATTGACCTAGCACCCTTTAATAAGTTGTTATTGCTTGAAAATGATGATATTCAAACAAATTTATGATAGATATCAATCTACAAACTACATAATCATTACTATTACAACTTACCAGTAACTACTATTTATGATGAACTAATTCTTGAGAGCTATGTACAATTTTTCCTATATGGCATATCCATTCATGTTACCAAAGAGAACGAAATACCTCTGTGATGGATGTGATACCAATTAATTCAACCAAGTTATAGAATATCTCTTGGCATGCCTGAATATATGAGGAAAATATCATTATATGAAATCAAGCAAAGTAAAAGTCAAATAAGGTAAGCAAACCTTGCCATTCATAAAACAATCTATCAATGACAATATAAAAATACATGAAAGTGAAAGATTTCAGACTGAGTGTTGCAAAGCATAAGCTACCATATCATCCAATTATAGAAAATGAAACATAATTTTATAGAAGTATGAAGGCTACCAAAATAAGCAAGAAAAAGAAATTCAACACATATTTCAAAAAGAGTTGAATGAAATAATAAAAGCATACCCAACATTATAGTTGACAGATTTTATATGAAAACCAGTGTGAAACATTCAATAATGTTTGTAAGTTTTTCTCTGTCCAACCTACCCTAGATATAGCCACAACTATACTGATACAAATAATTATCAGAACCAAGGGCACTGCAAAAGTGCACCATAGGCAAAGTAATAAAGACAAGAAAAAAATCAGCACGATGAAGGTAATATTTGAGAACGGACAAATGGTGTATGGTGGTTCTACTGTATTTGGACACATAGGTGCTATAAGCAACAACAATTAGAAGATAAACAATTAGATAATTTTCAGTTATTATCCCATGAATCTTTTACAAGGAAAGTTGAAGAGAATGAGAGAAACCTATTCTCCCATAATTTAGCCTCCTTGCTAACATGAATTTCCTCAATCTTCTTGATGGCCTTCAAATTATTTTGAACACCATTTATATCATATCTATTAGGCATATTTATTCTTCTCTCAAACTCGAACAATGATGTCTAAACATGAAGTTTTAGACAACACAACCCTCATGTGCACTACCCCCATGCATTTATATGCCAGGACAACAACTGCCATTTCTTTGTTTCTCTCATATTTTAAGGTACAAAACCTGTAAAGGTAATAGAGAAGCTAACCTATCGATATTCAAATCAGCATGACTATATTTCAAAATTGCTTGAGAAATTTCCAAAATTAAAGCTAATACAATGTGCTCACATCGAGATTGACTAATGAAAAAAATGGATAAAACTTTCAACTCAAACTCTAAGAGCTTATGAGACTTACTCACAAATCCTGGCAGTATCTGTATACACCTTCATAGCCTGAGTTGTTTCTCCATGCTTTGCATTGTCAGAATTGGAAGGCTCCAATAATGAAGCACCATGAAGAAATTTTAAAGCTGCTTGAAAGTAATGACCAATGATTTCAAGGTCGCTACCTCCCATAGTTTGCAACATCTATTGCAGCTATATTAGACTTCTAAGGAAGTTAGCATTTTAAACATTGGATTGCATCAAATCACAAGAATAATTTTAGGCTATTTATAGATGGAGCAATAAGGATAATTAACGTCAAGCAGAACTTCAATATGTCTGCAGAGTGTTTCAGATCCTTGGTCTCTTTCAGTACATAACTTCCTGTAGCTTTCCCATGGTATCTTCTAATAGGACTTGTAGCAACTGCTCCATCATGATCCCTTCCTTTAACTCCATTATATGCAATAGGTCTCACACCACACATCGGTGGTCCATGCACATTATCAGATTCAATTGATTCTATGGGAACTGTTGACAATTCACCATTAGAGCCTATTATGGAGAAAAATTCCTATGGCTTGGGGTACCACAACAAAGAGAGTAACCGTAGAAATCAATCCCTTCCCAATATGCAAGATAAATAAACATATAAAAATAAAGGATCTTGAAACATACCTTATTCCGGATGGTTGATGTAGATCCCCATTGAGCTTTTCCAATCTCACTTGTATTAGCAATTTGCTCTCTCAACAATCAACAAACAAGACAAGCATGCTATATAATTGTGTTAGACCTACTCTAGCATATCTAATCAATAACATATAAGCATTTAAAATCATCCATGGATTCAATATTCATTTAAATACACATTATTGGAAAGGAAAATATATTTCTATTAATATAAATCAGAGATTACAAGAATGACAACCTCTGTCGGCACGTTTGCGAACCGGATAAACAGAGTCCTCCACCTGGGCCTCCGCCACTTCAATCCTCCATCTCTCAATAGCAAGCTCACAAGCAAAGGAAATCTTGGGAAGAACACAAAGTGCTCCAAGGGACAAAGGGATGCAAATTCAAGTATAAGCTCCGGCAACAATGGACTATAGTTTTCTTGCTCTTCAATTCCTCCCCCTTCAATGTATCCAAAGGGTTCCTTATATAGTGCTTCAATGGGGTAATGGAAGGTCGAAATAGAGTGATATCAAGGCATATGGAAGTCCAAGAGACAAGTGACTCAGCTCCACATCAAGGAAAACTCCAAAACTATTTGGCCTTTTGCACACATCCCGATGTATGCGGGTTTAAGGGTCATATCTGCGTATATATGCGAGAATAGGTTTAAAAGTCATGTATGGAAAATAATGCATGTTTTTAGGGATGATATTGGAAACATCAAAGGTACAAAAATGGTCCATGGGGTCCAAAGAGTCTGCATAGGGACAGGGAAGGCCATAAATGTGTGATCCACCATGTGTGGTAAAATCAGCTGCAACAGATGCCCCCTAATGTGTGAGGTCAGAGGGGTGATATGATGGCCGAAATACATTATAAATCCATCCCAGAAGTGGAGTGATGAAGAACCAGGTAAAATAACTAGCCATCCAATAGTATAATACAATAATCAAAATCTGCACATGACTGCAAGTATATACAACAGTCCTAGATACATAAGAGTACAATGTCCATGAATAGGCATGATACAAAATATGACATGTGTGGTCATCACCACGTACAATATAAATAGATCAGAATCTCCATGATGAATATATACAAAGGATCATGATCTCCATGAAAGATAAAGATATACAATGGATCAAGATCTCCATAATGGCTGAAGATATCTGATATACACTGGAATCAAGTCATGAGAGCTGAAATCTCATGAACACTGGCACGATCAAGGAGGTAGAATATATGAAATGCCACCAATATGGAAGGTCTTCTACACAATATGCTATGAGTACATGTCCTACTATGTGAATAGAGGTGTCGAGGTCGAACATAGTAGTCCATCGTTTGATTAACGGTCATTGATGTATACCGTTAACAGACGCGAGATCACCCGTCGATAAGTAAAATGGGAATCAAGGTAATAGAGTGAAAACCAATAAGTGTGAATAAATGTGTTGAGGTCGAACACTTGAAAGAATCCATCGATTAGGGGACATTGATGTATTCCCAAAACTGTCGATGGCGAGAGAAGCTGCCACTGATGACTGCAAGTCTCAAGGCACTCAAAACGACTCTAGAATCCTATCCCAGAATAAATAATTTGAAGTCGATGGGATGAAATCCACTTGAATGAGGGAATTAAGGCATCCCTCATAATCCAACATGAGGTACTCAGCAAAGCTATATAATGTGGAAGGACTCGATCATACCGTGCACGAACCAGTACCAGTACCGGGAATGGCCGACATGCAAAGTCAAGAGAACTGAGGAATGGTCGACTTAGGTTTCAACTTCCTTCAAACAAGAGAATAAAGGTAAATGTTGACTGAATGTAGGTAGCATAGACTCAATATACAAAACTGGGACATCTATGCGACACAAGAGGCATCGACAGAGGCTCCATAGGGACTGGAAGCTTAACCAGTCGATGGAGATAAACTCAGAGAAATGAGTACAACTCCTAAAGTAAAACTATTATCCCAACCAATGGATGTTATATACAATGCTCTGTTCAAAGGTGACACAACTTAACTACTGCCAAAGATAACATCTTTTCCTATCCGAATTTTTGGTTTTTTTATTTTTTTGGACTTTTTCAAATATTTTGAAAAGCTTGAAAAAGAATAAAAGTGCTTTATAGTTACAGACTAGGAGGAGACGAGTGTCAAGGAGAAAACAAACTAGTTCCAAGCAGCGGAACATACCTATGATCAATGCAAGGACACATGTGTAGGATAACGATACTCGGGGGAAAGTATTCTCCTAATAAAAATAGGGAATCAAGATGCAAAGGATATGTAAAATGGCTCTGCTTGGATAGACATGAGACAAGATTGGGCTATATGGAAGAAAAAACAAAGTCAGGGAAGCTAGCATAAGGCTCAATAAGGCAAGAAAAACTCATGATAATGCAATTACAACTTGACATAAGGGATTCTTGGGGAAAAAGGCCAACAAAAATATCAAGAGGAGTATGAGGCTCTTGTGCAAAGTCATGGCGATACTATACAAAGGAATCACACACCCTAAAGGAAAAATGTCGGCATGGGCACCAAATGAAAAACAGGAGCTAACTAGGGCACCCATGTATGGTCAAGCTCTACCATTCACATCATGTCACTTCTAAAAGCAACAAGAAGGTTCTGTGACAAGATAGAATGGGTTCGTACCTAAGGTTATAATGAAACAGTCATAAGGTCATGCAAAGTGCAAACAGATGTGAAACCTAACCTATATGCCAGTTGAGACATAATACTTGAAATCGGCATGAACAGGTCAAAATCACGGTCAAACTATGCTCAAAACGGACTCCTACATCATCAAATTAGTCCAAAATGGTCAGAAACGGTCCAAAACTATAGAAAGTGGGTAAAAAAATTCAAAAAATTCAAAAAATTTCTATAAATAGTAAAAAATTCAAAAATTCCATATCATTTGAAATTTTTACCCATTTGAGCTCAAAACTTCCAATGCCAATTCTAGGAGCATCGTCCGACGAAATTCGACACCGTTTATTCCAGGTAACTCCTCATGTCCTCCTCTTCCCATTTCATGCAAATTTTTTAAGTTTCCATGGTCAATTTCATTTTATAGGCCAATATAAAGTATTTGTTTTGGCCCACGTAGATATCAGGATTTTTTCCTTGTATAGGGCTGGCCACATGTGGAAAACCTCCCAAAACCGCGTACATATGTGGCTGTTTTGAAAATAGTCGTGTATGCGGCCGCGAATAAGGATTTCTAAGGCAAATAATAATCAAAAATCATGTTTTTTGTGCAGGATGGTTCTAGCATGGAGGGAGAGGGAACATGGTGATGTAGAAGAGGCTGTACAAGGTGACTTAATGGATCAACAAGCTATACGTGCATGTGTTTTGTATGAGTTTTGGTGTCTTGGCAGCCTGAGGGCCAAACCAAGACTCCTGCAGATGCTAGTGGATTACTAGGATATAGACTCTGAGTCTTTTCACACTGACAGGATGTCGCTCAGTATAGAGATTGAGGACATATACTTTATCACTGGATTATCCCAACAAGGAGAGGTGGTAAATCTTCGATCTCATGGGCCAGGAGGTGGCTTGACTATTGACGAGTGCATTGCAGTGTACTACTTTTTGGACACGGAAAAGGTTGGGAGTCAAATCCTGACAAAATTGATCCAGGTGCTGGGACTGAAGGCCATACTATTGGCACTCGGTAGGATAGCAGGACTAGCTTCACTCCACCAGGCCTCACGGCCATTGATGTTCTATGCGGTGGAGTGTATGAGACCCATAGTGTACGACTAGAGCACTGCGCTATTGAGTAACATGAAGTAGCAACTCAGTGACTACAAGATGGGCAAGGTGAGAAACTTCGGTTTCGGTAGCATACTGAGCACGTTCTTCTTTGAGCGTGTACTAGGGTTAAGCCCTAGAGTGGACATTCCTCTACATGGAGTTTGAGATTCATCCCAACGACCTTGGGAAAATGTTATGCATAGACTGGGTGGAGGTTGGGTGGCTAACCCCTACCCAGTGGACTTCTTTCCATCGTGGCAGAGGCATATCATTGCCATCGATTACTACCCCTATGCAGGGATAGATTTTTGGGGAGATCCAGACATGCCCCTACCACCAGAAGTGGCATATGGCGACATAGGTAACGAATCCCAAACCCTCTTTTTAAGTTTCTTGAATTATTAATTTTTTTTGTGTTTTTTGATATATTGACTCAAAAGACATGTTTTGGCATGACGAAACATAGTGACAATATGTCTTGTGTATGCAGATGTTGGACCATGGCAACCTGATGGTTTCCCTCATCATAGATGGAGGGGAAGAGGAGATGACATCATGCGTGCGGATGCGGAGCAGATGCTCCAAAGCATCCACAAAAACTTTGTATGCTTGACACACATGGTACCCATGGCGCAAGTCGAGGACTTACCTAAGGCCATGCAGCACCAGGTGGTTGGTGTACCACCGACATGGGTTTGATTATTTTGACGACTAGCTAGAGCCATGGTGTGCTACCATAATCAGAACCCCCCTCCTCCTCCTTAGGATTAGAGACCTAAGAGTATTTCTTTTTGTACTACCATGTATTATATTTTGGTGGCTCGGAAGCCCCAATTTTGTATTATGACACTTATGTACTATGACATCAAATTTTGGATATTTAATGGAATTTTTTTATGATGATCGATTTTATTTATTTACATGTGTGTAAAAATGTATGTTTGTGATATGCTTATGGTCTATGATACAAATGCCAATCTAACACATAGTTAGCATATGAGTCAACAACTTGATTAAAAATTATTGAAACATGTATGTATGTTATATTCTCAAATTTTTGTTCTAACAATCTCACACATAAGAATATTCATAATAATGTTGGACCCCTAATACGATACAACCCATTAAGCTGTGAAACCACTAACTATGAATCAAGACGTACCTCAAGAGAGAGAACACCATGTGAAATGGCATCCCACAATAACTCGATAACGACACTATATTCAGCAACATTGTTCAAAGAAGGCCATAAACATACACCTCCTGAAGACAATACTTGACCCATAGGAGTATAAATCACCCAAGCAGCTGAAGCTGAGTTTTGAGTGTGACAGTTAGCACCAATCAGTGAATCCTATGTAAGTGGAAGACTCCATCAACATTTTCCATAAGAAATGAAAGCTAATAAACAAACCCGACCACCATAAGAAAACCTAACTATGCAATTCAAAAACTGCAAAATTATATATAACAATCAGCCCTGGCTTAAGATCATGCATAGTATTTTTTAAGATAGAGCCCATTTCTAGGATCTGCCAAGGCTGTCCCTTCATAATCTACCAGCTCATAGGTGCCCTTCTCTAACACACCTTTGACTACGTAAAGACCATGCCACATGGGATTAAAATTCCCTGCCCCCAAGGGTTCTTTAGCTTGATCCCACAACAGGACCAAATCACCTTCACTAAAATTCCTTGGACAGACAGACTTATCATATTGGACCTTAACACGATGCTTATTTACTTCTAGAGCCACTAAGGCATCTCAACGCTGCTCATCAAGCTGCTCTAGGTGGACCAAATGCTCCTCCAATGTGGGAGTGTCTGGTAAAAGCTCTATAGCTAGCTTCAACGAAGGGATTTCGCATTCAACCGGCAAGATAGACTCCACCCCATGTACAAGCTGATATGGAGAGAAACCATTGGCAGTCTTAACCACGGTTCTATAGGCCCACAAAGTAGGATATAACATGATATGCCAATTCATCTTGCTTTGTGCGATGGTTCATTGGAGAATAGACTTAAGTGATTTATTCACTGCTTCAACCTGTCCATTCGCTTGAGGGTAATAAGAAGAGGAGTGCTCTTGCTTATACCGTAAATTTGAAGCCAGCTCTTCCATCATTTTATTCTGAAAGTTCCTACCATGGTAAGTGACAAGCTCTTTCGGAATGCCAAACCGAGTAATAATTTGGTTGAAAATGAAATGCGCGGCTATCTCACACCATCGAATTTATTCGTGGGCATAGCCTCTTCCCATTTTGTGAAATAATCGACAGCCACTATAATGTCATGATGCCCCCCAGCCGAAGTTAGGTTGCAATCCATGAAGTCAAGCTCCCACTTGGTGAAGGGACCGACGGTGATAATAGGATGTAACAGGGTAGGATGTGAGCGCATATTACGTGCAAACACCTGGCAAGGGTGACCCTTCTTGACTGCATTGACACAATCTTTGAATATCGACATCCAAAAATATCCCACTCTCAATATTTTTTGGCCTGTAGAAATCCCAGATAAATTACCATCACACGCCCCTCCATGTCAATCATTCAGCACAACCTCAACCTCATCATGGGTTAAACAACGACGTAAAATGGAATCTACCCCACGGCGGTACAAAGTGTTATCCACTATAAGGTAGTTCTTAGCTACATGACGTAATCATCATTGCTCATCCCGTGAAAGGTGAGTAGGGACCTTCAACGTTTGAAAATATACAATGATATCCCCATACCATGGGTCTAAAGTTGAGATAAGGAAAATATGCTCATCGACAAACGTATCCTCATAAACCTCCTCCTCCTCCAGACTTGGAAAATCAGATATGAGCTCTGCAAAGATCAACGATTTCTTCGATTTCTCCAAAATGAATTTGAGATCAAACTCTTGCAAAATAACAATCCATTTATTGTATTTCCCCCTGATCATCCTTCTAGTGAGGACGAACTGAAATGGATTGACATGAGCTACCACCAAGGTCTGGCGAAGGAGAATGTAATGTCTCAATCTATGAACTACATGAACGGTGGCCAAGGCAAGTTTCTCCACATGGGAATAATGAATTTCTGCATCAATAAGGTTTCGGCTCAAATAATATATGGCATGCTCGTGGATATCCTCATCCTCCTGAACCAAAAACATACCAACCGTCTCCATGGACGCGACCACATAAATAAAAAAATCACGGCTATAGTCGGGTGGACTAAGCATGGGGGCCACTGCTAAGGCTCACTTAAGAGCATCAAAAGATTCCTAGGCTCACTCATCCCAACAAAAAGTAGTGTCCTTCTTTAAAAGACGCATAAAGCCTTTAGTCAAATTGAAAAAATTAACCATGAATCTTCGCAAGAAATTTTCCATGCCTTGCAAACACTGAAGATGTCTAATATTACGTGGGGGAGACAATTGAAGTATTGCCTCAACCTTTAAGGGATTGACTCTTATTCCCTCCTTGGATACACTGAACCCTAGCAAGCGACCAACAGTCACACAAAATATGCACTTATGAGGATTTAACCTAACCTGGTAGTTGCGGCATCTTTCAAATACTAATCTCAAATGGTATGGATGATGCACTCTCAAACGAGAATGAGTATCAAGGTCATCCAAATACACTTCGATAATCATTTTGAGATCATGAAAAATTAAGGTCATAGCCCGCTGAAATGTAGCTCTGTTGTTTTTAAGACCGAAAGGCATCTTTCGATATACAAAAGTACCCCAAGGATAGATAAATGCAATTTTATGTTGATCCTCGGGTTTGATCTGAATCTGATTATATCCGGAAAAACTGTCCATGAAGGAGAATACCTCTCTTCCTACACACTCATCCAAAATATGATCAATAAATGGTGTGGGAAAATTATCCTTAGGACAAGCACGATTTAAATCATGGAAATCAGTGCATATACAGATCGCTCCCTGCTTCTTATCAACCGGAACAGGATTTGAAACCCACTTTGTCAAGGGAATGGGATAGATAATACTGGATTTTAACAACTTCTCTATCTCAGCCTTATGTTGGGGCCCCAAAAATCGCAGGCGACAACAGTAAGGGATTCTCCCCAATCAACGTTCCCAACTAGCCCGTTGACTGTTTGGTATAGGGAATCCGTCCGGTTTGTGATCCGGCTACCATAGGTCAAGTAACAAAACAAAGGATTTACCAGTTGCAGCCCGGTCCACCGTGAATTCAGTATTTTTGACTTAATGTATGATATGCAAGTGCCTAACTAATAATGCAGGGTGCTAAAGATGCAAGGAACAGTCACAATGTGATGCGTAGGCTCTTACCTCTCGTCTTAAGGTTCACAAGCACCCAAAACACATACAACACAGAAATAAACTAACTACCTAAACTATCCATAGGGAGCAGAGTTGTCATTCATTAGTGAGTAATACATTTGTACGTGCATTATGAAGAGTTACAGATAGCTGATACTTCATTCAAGACACATGAACAATTACAGATATTTAAACAACCAGATGGCCGATTATTTTATGAACAACATTTATTACTCATAGTGGAAGTCATCCCAAAGATACTGGAGAACACTCAACAAGAACATAGGTTCAAGAAGTTAAATACTCTCACAGTAAATGAAACACAGCTGAAAACGAAATAGTTCCTCTTCAACATTGTTCATTTACTCGCATTGATACATTCCACATTTCACTCTCTCCAGCAAGCAAAAGTTGCACTTTCTCACTGTAAAACGAAATAGTTCCTCTTACAAGAAAAAGAGTTTACAAATTTTTCAGGGAAAAAGCCCCTCCTTCCTCTATCTCTATAATATTTAAACTACAATAGCAAATCGTTCGGGCTTCCCCCAAACGTCTGACTTTCCAGTTCCCCAAACGTTTTAGGTCCTCCATGCACACTCAGGATTGGTTGGATAACTGCCGGGTCTTTCAGGACTGTGCGTTCCATGCTGAATGGTCCATCTTCCTCCATGCCACGGTAGTTTGACGGATCTTCCAAGCTCACCTGCAATCAATCGACCAGCATATTCATTAGGCGTGCGTTATAAAAACAAGGAGCAAATTCTACTATTGAAACAACTCTTCCACAAGGAAATTGCCAGGTGTCATCACCACTACCTTGCCCATTTCCAGGCTCAATGAACATCAATATCAATGGGAAACTTACTAGCGCCTCAACAATACTAACGTCGGACGGGTGGACCACTTCGCAGGTGGGAAAAAATATTAATCGGACGTCGGAGAGAAGTTACATCGGAGGCTAAATGGATTTTCCATCCGCAACGGCGGACAAGATAAGGACTCAAGACATAAGTTATGGATAAAAGAAATGCGAGCGAGAGAAAGCTTAGTCGGACGTCGAAAGACATTCAAATCGGAAGCTAAAATGATCTCCCAGCCGCAACGGCAGAAGGGAAACAGCTACGGGCAAGCGATTGAAGACCAATACGAATCGGACGTCGGAGCGATTTTGACTTCGGACGCTAAAACACTTTGGGATCCGCAACGGCGGGGGAAAAAGAACAAAAAGCAGTCGATTCAACAAAAATATTTAAGTGTTCGAAAGCCTTTAAACTCAGCGATAGTCAAGGTCCATTTCATTTTCAAAACGATAGCCCATCAAAGACAATTGGAAAACAAAACCAAACTATGTCACCTGCTGCAAAAAATCAAGCACAAACAAATCTGGGAACAGGCTGTAAGTAAATTGTTCAAAACATCCAGAATTAAAGCATGACCGAAAAAACATCAAGGATGAAACAACCTGAAGTGATATTCAGTTAGGAGGAGGGGCCCAAAATTTAAGAGATTTGGGGAGAAATAGTTGCATCAACAACAACTGGTGATTACCTGGTGAACCTAGATCTCTGGGCAGTCAATCTTTGAGTAACAGACTGTTTAACACAAATGCGTCCTTTTGAATTCTTCCAGCTATCTGGATTTCTCGAATACCGGCAGTGTGTACCCTTAATCATTGATGTCAGTCCAATTAGGGAGAGTGGAAACCAGAATCGTCAAGTCCAGATAACTATGCTGAGGCCAGAGGATGAGTTTCATTATTACCTTTGTCTTCAGGTGGCTAATAGCTTTGGACACCACAGGATTTTAGCATATGGTAAATAGAAATATTTGTTTGTTCCTCATTCCCATGCCATTTTAACATTTTTCTTGTGCCTTTGGAATTTTGTCCCTTTTCATATGAGTCCTCCTGCATGCCTTTCGTACTGAATTTTAATTCAGGATCCTCTATCCCATAGTGTCCTTTTATGTGAGTGGTGTATTTCAGGTTTCGGCTCAAGGACGGAGAGGATCTTCCGGCAATTTAGTACTTATGATTGAGCATTTTGATTTAATGTAGGATGCTTTTAGCGGAGTTTTGACTCTTATCTGCCTTTTGGCATTCGTTTCTTGGCATGGGATCATTTATATTAATATACTGTTTACCTTGCTCTTTTCCATGGGTCCTCTGCCGCTGCCCCTTAGAACAATTTAAGTGTGAAGTGGATGGAGCCTCAACATAGTATTCCGGACTCTTTGAGTCTGGCTTATTTCATGGGGTTAAGCAAGACTCCAATGCACATAGAGTTATTCGAGAAAACTGCTAAACTGGAAGAAGTTCTTTAATATAAACACACAGTCTGATATTCAAAACTTTTATCAAACCAAGAAATTTCGAATGTTCCTCATGCAATCGCAGGTTTGCTCCCTTTATTGAAATCAACAAAACAAACTACAAAACATGACTCAAAATATAGCCAGATGCATTATTTATATACAAGACAGAAGAAATTAAACAAACTCAGGAAAAATAAGGCTTTAGAACCAAACCATTTACTGGTAGGTTCTCCTCCCACCCCTGCAGATCTTGCAACTTGTAAGTAGAGGGGCCAAGCTTGGGTGCAATCTGAAAAGGGCCTACCCACAACTACTGGAATTTGGTATGCTTTCCTTTCTCATCATGGGGGTGGTCCCATTTGAGGACTAAGTCTCCTACTTCAAAGTCTTTTGTTCCAGCTTTATGCTTGTCAAACCATCTCTTAACTGACTCTTGTTGTTGCTTAAAGCGTTCCTTGGCTTTAGATCTAGCTTCTTCTGCTTTCAAGAGGTTATATATTCTTATTTGCAAGACTTCGTCATCCGACCCCCTAGACTCCTGAGCTAGGATGGAAGATGGTAGCATTATATTGGGAGGAAGGATGGCTTCTTTACCATAGACTAGGGTATACAGAGATACTCCAATCATGGACTTGGGGGTGACTCTATCATCCCAAAGGGCATTTGGTAATGCTGAGTGCCAACTCCTCTGGTTTTCTACCATAGTCTTCTTTAGAATCCTAATCAGATTTTTGTTAGAGGATTCAGCCAGGACATTTCCTTGTGGATAATAATTAGCCAAATAATGCAATTTTGTCCCTTTATCATGAGCAAATGCAGTCAATTTGATTGATGAAAATTATTTAGCATTATCAAAGACTAACGAAACTGGAACTCCAAACCTGGTCATGATATGATCTTGTAGGAAGCTGATGACTTCGTCTTCATTTATCTTGCGCAGCAGGACAGCTTCGACCCAACGAGTGAAATAATCAGTTGCAGTCAGAATGCATTTGTGTTGGAGAGAAGAATTCGGTTTTATTTCTCCAATGATATCTAACCCCCACTCATCGAATGGTTCCGTGATCATCACAGGTTTTAGAGGTGCTGCTGCTCTAGGCTGTCTTCCACCACACCCTTGGCAAATATCACATCTCCTGACATGTGCATGTGCATCCTTGAAGAGTGTAGGCCAATAGTAACCGGCTCTGAGGATTTTGTGGGCTGTAGTGTCTCCTGAATAATGTCCCCCAGCAGGACTGTCATGCAATTCCGACATTACTTTCTTTGCATCTTCTTTTTCTAGGCATCTGAGGAGAACCCCGTCATAATTCTTTCTGAATAATACTCCTTCAACAAGTTGATAGGAGGAAGATTTAAGATGCAGAGCTCTTCTTTGTTTGGAATTCCAATGTTCTGGCAACAGCCTTGATTGCAGGTAATGCACAAGGTCTCTATACCAAGACTCAGGAGCTGTAAACAGAGGACATACATCCATTACATGTAATTCAGCCTCATCCTCCCATGCTTGTTCTTTGTTGTTCCCGCTTTCAGTCATCAATTTGCACAACCCTTGACCTTTCACTATAGACGCTGGTTTGAATTCAAGGTCGTACTCTTGAAGAGCTGTTACCCAGTTGCCCCTTCTTTCTCCTAACTCTTTCTGAATGAGAAGGGATCTTACAGCTGGGTAGGGGACTATTACCTTGGTTCGATTTTTTAATATATAAGGCCTGAATTGCTTCACTGCCTTAAATACTGCGTAAGATTGCTTATCAATGGATGGGTAGTTTAATTCA
The DNA here is from genome assembly GCA_001517045.1 of Pseudotsuga menziesii. Taxonomy (NCBI): domain Eukaryota; kingdom Viridiplantae; phylum Streptophyta; class Pinopsida; order Pinales; family Pinaceae; genus Pseudotsuga; species Pseudotsuga menziesii. The sequence continues at coordinate 427,399 of LPNX011001795.1, read as the reverse complement.
GCCCCTTGTAGACCAGTACTCATAAAGGAGATTGGGAATTCATCCCCCCCTTCTTCCTTTTGGGTGAGCACTGCTGCCAGTGAATCATCGGATGCAAATGTATATAGAATAAAGTCTTTATCAAAGTCTGGGCTTTTCAGGGAAGGCCCATGTGCAACATCATTTTTAATTTTGCTGAAAGCATTCTTCTCAAGCTTAGTCCACTTGAATTGTGCGTTTTGCTTGACCATCTGCTGCAGCGACTTAACAGTCTGGGCGAAATCAGGCACAAACCTTCGTACAAAATTTATGGTTCCCATGAAGGATTGCATCCCATTTTTATTATGGGGCAAGGGGATTTGTTCAATAGCCTTGATTCTTTCTGGGTCAATGGAGATCCCCTGCTTTGAAACTATGTGTCCCAACAACTTTCCTTTCGTGACAGTGAATACACACTTTTTAGGATTGAGTGAAATGCCATACTTTCGACAACGGTAGAAAATTTGCTTTAAGTGAAATGTGTGCTCTCCTCTTTTATTTGAGAATATTCTAATGTCATAAAGGTACACTACAACACTTCGTCCAATTAATCCACGGAAAGCTATGTCCATATCCCTCTGAAATGTCGCTCCAGCATTAATCAACCCAAAAGGCATTCTTCTATAGGAAAAGGTTCCCCATTTAGTTATGAACGTTGTCTTTAATCTGTCTTCTTCGGCTACTAATACTTGGTTGTAGCCAGAGAAACCATCTAATAATGAAAACTGTTCAGAACCTAAAACCATTTGTAGCAGCTACTCCATGGGTGGCACAGGATAGTTATCTTTATCTGATGCACGGTTTAAGTTCCTAAAATCCATGCAGAGTCTGATTTCTCCAGACTTTTTCCTTACTGGTACCAGATTTGATACCCACTCAAAGTGTCTGACTTTGAATATGATTCTCGCGTCCAATAACTTCTTCACTTCACTTTGAATCAATGGTTCCAATTTCGGATGCATTTTCCTCAAAGGCTGCTGATATGGCTTGACTCCGGCCTTGATGGAAACAACGTGCTTGATGATGCTGGTGTCATACGTTTTCAAATCTTCGTACGTCCATGCGAAAACATCTTTATACTATTTAAACAGACTGATGAATTTGTCTCTTTCTATTGGCGAACAACATTTGCCGAGATTCATGAATTTAGGAGCCGTTTCAGTCCCCAAATTTATCAGTTTGAACTGTAGCGATGAGCTGTGTGTCTTTACGTTGGGTGGTCTTCTGAATTTTTCATTTAAATCAAACATATTTTCCAACGTTATGACTCCTTTAGAAATGAAATTATCGTATTTCATCTCAGTCTGATGCTCTTCATCGTCTATGATCGCTCCTTTAAACACCTCATCATTCGTTAAACATTCTATGATATGCTGGTCATCATCGAACACCCGTAGGTTCGTAATCATATCAGGTACGGAGGGCCTGAAAAGTAGTTCAACAGAGCATCGATTATTAGTGGGTACGAGTCTAGCGGCCGAAGTGGCTAACAGATCAGCAGCTGCGTTTTTAATTCTTGGAATTGAAATAATGTTAAATGCATTAAAATATCTCAGCAGATCCCATACCTCATTCTGGTAAGCTTTTAAGTGAGAAGAAATACAATGTATCTAATTTTGGATTTGTTTCACAATAATTTCAGAATCCCCAAAAAATTTTAGATTACTTACCTTAAATTCAATTGCCTTCTTTAGTCCCTGCACCAGTGCCTCGTACTCAGCTGTATTGTTAGTACACTCAAACTCTAATCTACATGAAAGGAAATGTTTATTCTTCTGTGGGTCAATCAGGACACAGCCAGCCCCTGACCCTTCTAATGTCTTAGAGCCATCGAAAAATAAATTCCAAAAATCATTAACTACTGGAAATGAATTTACTCCTACTGCTAAGTCTACTATTTTACAATCAATCTCATCAGCCTGTGAGAATCGAAGGAGATCAGGCTGGGTATCAGAAATGTTGCTGGTTTCTTCTGCCTGGTAATTACCTGGTTCCAACTCAATAAAATAATTTCCCAATACAGAATCCACAAGTTCATTTTTATCTTCAAATCGGGTAACATTGTACTTCATGTGAGGCTCCCTCAAAACCTTAATCTGGTTCGGACTTCCTTTGTATGGAAACCACAGATGTGACCAATCGGAAACGAAATATCCATTAAGTTTGGCCGACCAATCTCTGCTTAGGATAAGGCCTTATGCATCTGGTATATCATCCACCACGATATTAATGACCTGGCATACTTTATCATTTGAAGCCAGACGGACTAGGACATCTTGCATCTCACCAATTACCTTCACATCTATCCTGTCCAACTGAACTACTCTCCACGGGGATGGATTAGGCTGCCAATTTATTCTTTTATAAACATATATTGGCATGACATTAACAATTGCCCCTGAATCTACCAAGCAATTATGTACATTGTAGTTAAAGATTTCAAAAGTAAGGAGGAACGGTGGGTGCTTGTGTTTGGAATTACCTCCACTACTGTTCTCACCAATCTCTTCTTCTTCTTCTGATTGAATTTTAGTGGGTGTCTTTTCATCTGATGTTTCAAGGGCTCTCAGCAGCCTTTCTTTTTGCTGCGGCACTTTGCACATCTCAAATAGTGGAACATTCGCCTTTATCTTCTTTAAATCCTCCACAATGTCATAATCCATCTGCTGTTACGTGGGGTGAGGCCAATCAGCATTCTCCTTACCTTCATTTGGCCTGGCCGTTGAATCATTATGTCTAGGATTTTGGCTGGTAATAGTGAATTCTGGAGTTGTATCATCCAAAGATTTGTCTTGAAATCTCTTCTTAACATTTCTCTGCAGCCTCTTAATTTTTGGAGGTATAAGACTGTCTTCTGTAACCGTCCCTTAGCTCCTCGTGGCTATGTTGGTTTCCATAACGTCTTTACACCCTTCAGTCTTTTCTTCTTCAGCATCAAATAGTGAGACATAATTCCATAAAACCATGGTTTCCTCTTCCTTCTCTTTAGTAGATGTAGAGGTAGAATTTTCCTTTCCTTCTTCATTTCCCTCTTCTGTCAATCTAGAGTCTAACAACTGATTCATGACCAACGTCATTGAATTTATCCACTGTGGAAAATTCTTCTCAGAATGTGGTTGCTGGTGGAATGTGCAAAAATTATCCAATCCTACCTCTTTTAAGTTCATAGATGCGGTATTGTGAGGAGGAGGTTGAGACTAGTGGTTATCCTCTATTTTCTTATAATATGGCTTATAAAACTTTTGTGCTTCCTTTTCTTTCTCCATATCTATGATTTTATTGGAAAGCTTCTACATCATTTTGGCCATATTTTCCAAATCTGGAGACTTTTCTTCCCTAGTCTTGGTAAACAATAAGGTTTTTCTTCCTGTACCTTTCTCTCCAGACTGTTCTAGATAGTCTTCAATGCTCTCTCTTTCAGCTTCCACCACTTCTGCCTCTTCATAGGTTTCTGTCAGAGTAGGCTTGGCCCTACCTTTAGCAAACATGGCCAAATCAGGGCCTAAAGCTGAAGTATAGTATTCAATAAGAACTTTGTCTGAAGGCTTATCTGTTTCAGAGAAGTTTTTTAAATATGCTGCAAACCTTTGCGTGAAACTGTGCACTTTTTCTTTTCTTTCTTTCTTCAATGCACACGGCCCTTTCATGAGAGCGGCATGAGTCTTCTGAGTTGCATACTTACTTCTGAACATTCTTTCAAAGGTATCCCAATCAGGGATGGAGTTAGCCGGCAATCCAAAGTACCATGACGCTGCGACTCCTTTAAGGGTATGCGGAAACAGTCTGCATACCATGTCTTCATGTTCCTCAGCCCTTAATCCCTCAATTGCCAAATAAAAGCTTTGTAGGTGATCATCGACTAGTATTTTCTCACTAGGATCAAACTTGGGAAACATTTTGTCAAAGGCTTGAGGTAGGTCATGTAAAGGAGGTGTAAGGTTTAATGGTGATCTGGATCTCCATGCAGAAGGTGGATCAGGTGGGTTAGGTGGTGGATTAGAATTTACTCCTGCCATGAGTCTGGGTGGGGAGTGAGGAGGTGAACCAACTGGAGTATGAGCAGGAGAACTGTGAGGGGTCTCTGGGCCTTCTTGGTTCAAAGGTGGTACAACCTCTTGTAAAGCAGATTCTACAAGCTCTTCCCAGTCTCCCACCAACACTGAGTCTTCGGTTACAGGACGATCTTTCTTTTTATACTCTCTTCTGGGCAATTCAGGGATGATTGGTAATCCTCCAATATTTTTTACGTATGCCCTGGTATGCCTTCTCAGATCATTTACAATTTTGTTACCAATAGAATATAGATGTTCTCATTCTTCCGGAATTGGGTTTTGAAACTAACTGCTTTCAGAACTGTTACCGGTGGAATATTCTCGGGAAAACGGGTTTCCTTGGCCAGCCATACACTGGAGGCCCTCCTTCTAGCGCCAAAAACTGTTGGGGCCCTAAAAATCACAGGCGAAAACAGTAAGGGATTCTCCCCAATCAACGTTCCCAACTAGCCCGTTGACTGCTTGGTATAGGGAATCCATCCTGTTTGTGGTCCGGCTACCGTAGGTCAAGTAACAAAACAAAGGCTTTACCGGTTGCGGCCCGGTCCACTGTGAATTCGGTATTTTTGACTTAATGTATGATATGCAAATGCCTAACTAACAATCCAGGGTGCTAAAGATGCAAGGAACAGTCACAATGTGATGCGCAAGTTCTTACCTCTCATCTTAAGGTTCACAGGAACCCAAAACACATACAACACATAAATAAACTAACTACCTAAACTATCCCTAGGGAGCAGAGTTTTCATTCATTAGTGAGTAATACATTTGTACGTGCATTATGAAGAGTTACAAATAGTTGATACTTCATTCAAGACACATGAACAATTATAGATATTTAAACAACCAGATGGCCGATTATTTTATGAACAACATTTATTACTCACAGTGGAAGTCATCCCAAAGATACTAGAGAACACTCAACAAGAACATAGGTTTAGGAAGTTAAATACTCTCACAGTAAATGAAACACAGCTAAAAACGAAATAGTTCCTCTTCAACATTGTTCATTTAGTCGCATTGATACATTCCACATTTCGCTCTCTCCAGCAGGCAAAAGTTGCACTTTCTCATTGTAAAACGAAATAGTTCCTCTTACAAGCAAAAGAGTTTACAAATTTTTTAGGGAAAAAGCCCCTCCTTCCTCTATCTCTATAATATTTAAACTACAATAGCAAATCGTTCGGGCTTCCCCCTAACGTCTGAATTTCCAGTTCCCCAAACGTTTCAGGTCCTCCATGCACACTCAGGATTGGTTGGATAACTGCCGGGTCTTTCAGGACTGCGCGTTTGATGCTGAACGGTTCGTCTTCCTCGACGCCACAGTAGTTTGACCGATCTTCTGAGCTCACCTGCAATCAATCAACCAGCATATTCATTAGGTGTGCGTTATAAAAAAAAGGAGCAAATTCTACTATTGAAACAACTCTTCTGCAAGGAAATTGCCAAGCGTCATCACCACTACCTTGCCCATTTCCAGGCTCGACGAACATCAATATCAATGGGAAACTTACTGGCGGCTCAACAATACTAACGTCGGACGGGTGGACCACTTCGTAGGTGGGAAAAAATATTAATAGGACGTCGGAGAGAAGTTACATCGGAGGCTAAATGGATTTTCCATACGCAACGACAGACGAGATAAGGACTCAAGACATAAGTTATGGATAAGCGAAACGCGGGCGGGAGAAATTTTAGTCGGACGTCGGAAGAATTTCGAATCGGAAGCTAAAAGGATCTCCCAGCCGCAACGGCGGAAGGGAAACAGCTACGGGCAAGCGATTGAAGACCAATACGAATCGGACGTCGGAGCGATTTTGACTTCGGACGCTAAAACGATTTGGGAGCCGCAACGGCGGGGGAAAAAGAACAAAAAGCAACCGATTCAACAGAAATATTTAAGTGTTCAAAATCCTTTAAACTCAGCAATAGTCAAGGTCCATTTCATTTTCAAAACGACGGCCCATCAAAGACAATTGGAAAACAAAACCAAACTATGTGACCTGCTGTAAAAAATCAAGCACAAACAAATCTGGGAACAGGCTGTAAGTAAATTGTTCAAAACATCCAGACTTAAAGCATGACTGAAAAAACATCAAGGATGAAACAACCTGAAGTGATATTCAGTTAGGAGGAGGGGCCCAAAATTTAAGAGATTTGGGGAGAAACAGTTGCATCAGCAACACCTTAATAGCGGGTTCTTTTCTAGGATTCACGGCATGCAAGCGTTGTCGAACCAGCTTCGCATTCAGATAGGTCTTAATCTCATGTTCAACAATACGAGGGTCATGTTGGCAGTCAGCAACAACCCCCCTCAATTTTCTTGTTGTGATGAAAATGATCAGTTCTCTTCTATGATTAATTTAAAAAAAAATATTATATAAGAGTGCCTTCAGAATCTTCGATTCTGAAGGTACTCTCAATTATAGAAGAGTTAAGAGACATACTAGAAATTTATGAAATACTTTCATAAATTTGATAAATTAGCAGTTGTCAATCTTATAAATTTTATAAATGATCAATTTTATCATTAATTCATTTTTATTTAGGAGATTTAAGGTATAGTATGATAATTAGTTTTTCGAATTAAAATGAAGATACATTTCGAACGTGTTTAAAATTTAGTTTTGATAAGATATTTATCATCATAAGTTTTTGTAATCCTTATAACTAAGGGTGATTTATTAATTGAAATATTTTTATTAACCCTAAGGTTTAGATTTTACATATAACTTAATCTTTTAATATCATATCATTGCTTTGTGAAAATTGTACATATATGTCATGAAATAGCTAAAGTTCAATCATATGTATATTATTTCGAAATTTTCATTGTCACATAAACATAATCATAATAGTTTTATAAGCTTTGTATCCTATAACATCTCGTATTAAGTCATAAGTGATTGGGATTTCATAAAGTATTTAAAACTATGTTTTTAAATAATTACATGTATATATATGGTTTGGTTGTGAATGGTGCTTGCTACTTAGTTGTAATTTCAGAAACCCTTGGGGAACATTATGGATTGTTATGACGACACCACATCACCCTGTTCATAAACATGATTGCTTTCCATGTGTAATTCTTGGTTATTATCGATTGACAGTTATGATTAAGGTACATGATATGAATGGCTAAATTGACAACATCTGTTTACAAGGATCATTGCGTAAAGATTGAGGTCGTATTGGCATTTGGATTTAGTTTTAATTGTTAACACCTATCAATTTAAGTGACAGTTGTTGGTTTAATGATGAAATCATATCAGTGGAATTCAATTCCATAAATGACTAATCCATTCCCATTCATGATGTTGTATGAGGCCATCATTCCAGACTGGGTATTATTAATGTTTCGATTTATAATATCTGAATTGAATGACTTTTGATATGAAGGTTTAGTTAGAGTTTGAAATTTTAACATGTTGTTTTCTAAAGAATTCGGTTAGTCATGGCTAGTCTATCCATTTATCATAGCGCAAAACACTGATTGTTGTTCTCATCATTTCCAAATTTGGTTAACATGGCCAAAAATAGGGTTCTCGTTTCTGTCACGTATGAATCAATTGAGGATTTGACATTTCACATAATGCCTTTTACTTGGATACCCATTCCTTCCATTTTCATGACTTCATTTGTTTCAACCCAAAACCAGAGTTGCAGTGAGGCAACAATGGCTCCTCTCAGTCGATTTGAGATTTCAGGGCCTGAGTTGGTTGAAGCCGATGAGAAAGTTGCTATACTGTTCGAAAAGATTGGATGGGGTCCATTTTCAGATGTTTTAGTGGCCATAATGTAGAGGTTACCAAACAATTTTCTATGAGTTTGAGGGAAAATCTAGCTCAGATTAGGGATTTTAAATTTATAATTAATGAGGATAAGATTGCAGAAGCTACAAAGCTTCCTCAGACCAGAGAACATTGGTTTAAAGGAGGAAAGGTCGATATGAAGAGATGTAGGTCATTACTGTTACCCTTACCCACCAATGCAAAGTTGAAGATTGGGGTTTCAATTAAGTTCTTGAAACCAGAATGGCGAGCGTTTTATGAAATCCTAGTCAGGTATGTCTCTTGTGACGACTGCCTTTCTCATCTTCATTATTATCATCTACGATTACTGTTAGCATTGAAGGGTTGTAATCTTAATATTCATTTTTACTTACTACAAATCTTGAAGAAAATGGCACATTCAGTGCAAAGTACCATAGGCAAGCCTGATAGGAGTTTGTTCCACCATAGTCTAATTAAAATTTTAATCTAGCATCAGTTGTCTCTTAGCTGTAAATGTTGGGATGAGTTCTTGGTTGGAAATAAACTAGGGTCAACACAGTATTGGCCAAACCCTCCTCCTAAAACTCATAGGAAGCATAAAGCTCCAGCAAAATCTGAAGTGGACGATATTCATAAGGCTGAGTTAGGGGATAGTAAACTACAGGAAGCAAGTACACCTGTAGATACTCATATTAGTAATGATGGAGTCATGAAGATCGATCCCTGTTATGCTGAAACACATATGGACCAATCCCTATCTGACAAACGTTTCAGTACACCTACAAAGGTGGATGATAAATTGACAAGTAATGAAAATGTTGATGCTGTTACTCATGAAACCCCCTCTAATTTGTGTACTTCTAAAAAAATTGGTGATGAATCCATGCAAAAAATTGAACAGTTAGCACAGGTTTGTTGTGACAGAGGAAGTTTTGAGCCAAAAGGTTCTGTGTTTGTTCGTACATGAAGAGTCACTCGAAGCATGAATACGACAACTACAACCTCTGTTCCTGTAACCACTCAACAGAAGGCTCGGCCAGTTATTGTCCAACTTGAGGATGATGTTTCATATTTGATTCCCAAGACCAAGTATATGGATGAAACTATTCCCATAGAGGAGAATCATGAAAAATCATTGGCCAAAAGCATTACTGAGCCAAGTAAATTTGAGGCAGCACCATCATGTATGGATGCTTGTGGTTCTGGCCCTGAGCCATCGTTTATAAGCATTCCATCACCAGATCAAGATGTGAATAATCTTTATTCTTCTCAGTTAGATGATTCATGTTGTGACCAGGAAGAAGAAACCCTCCAATAGGTACTTGACAGAGTATATGAAACCAAATATGCAGAATTGAAGACCGAATTAAAAGAATGTCAAGCAAACACAGCCCTAAAAGATGAAGAAAATAAAACATTCAGGGCAGAATTACTAAATTAGGTTAATAGATGGAAGGACATGAACTTGAAGAAGAATCGGTACAAGGAATCCAAGAAATCAATGATAAACACAAACCAGCACTTGCTTGAGCAAGTAGATTGACAGAAGCTAATAATTATCAGGCTCAAAGCTAAACTTTTTGAAGCCAAAAGAGTAATCAATTTACAAAATAGAACCTGATGTTGTTTCTATTTTGGTTGTATGGTTTCTTTCTCTTTTTGACAGGTAATTAAAGTTTTAATGAGCATACCTGCAAAATCGAAGATTTTGCAGGCATGCATATAATTTGTTTTGTTTTATTGTTATTTCTGTTAACATGGTTTTAATAAGATTTTTATTTCGTTTGTTACAGGTGTACATGGTATTTTTATCCTAAGCAAACGCAGGCTGTTTTGTTCACAGTTGGTATACGTTGGTGCTTCTGGAAGGATTGGATGTTCAAGATGGTCATGAAAAAGTCAGTTCCTATGAATTAGGAGATAATACAGGCTAGTCATCTAATTGACAGTTCTATCCCATAGTATAATTTTTATGACAGGTGTCTTTTTGAAGAGATTTGATGCAACTAAATAGGAATAGGACTCTTGTTGTATTCATTATAGCACTTATTAGAAACTGAAATGAAAGACGAGTAGGGTTATATAAACTAGTAATTTCGATGTAAATGGGGATGGAGTATGAGAAGAAAAACATCATTGAAATATCATTTCAGTACTAGTTTTATCTCTTTACTGGGGTTTTATCTTCGG
>LPNX011001795.1:372923-417071 GCA_001517045.1 Pseudotsuga menziesii | reverse complement strand
TTGTTTTGATTTCATTTGTATTATTACAATGTTTTCATTATGAACATTATCTTTTATTCAGATATTTAGTGTTGTTTATTAATTGTTAATTAATAAAACACTCAAGAAAAGTTTAAAGTAGTTGTTTATTTTAAATTTTCTGCTACTATGAATATATAACAGAATGATTTAAGTATTTTCATTTAAATCTTAACCATTTATCTTTCTGTTTACTAGAAAATATTAATTGATAATTAATATAGTATTCAAATTGCTCTCAACTGGGATAGAATAATTAGTTAGTTTCTTTTGTTTTAGTATAGTTTATATTTAACAGTTGTTAAATAGGATTAGGTTAATTTTATAATAATATTCTTTTGAATTAGAATATTTAAAACAAAATCCTCAAAAAATTGAAGACTTTCATTGAGAAAGCATTTTTAGAATGAACTTAGGTCTTAGAATTTTAAGGTTTATTTAGATAGAAATAAAATTAGGATAAATTTTCACTGAATTTTAATTTCTCCTTAAGAGAAAAACTTAGTTGGTAGCAGGACCATAACCTGCGAGATTTTTGCTATCCAAAACCCACCAAAAGCTGATTTAAGCGACTTGTGTGGGCTTAATCTCCTTAGTTGTCCTAGGTCAGAAAATCGAGCCAACAGGTCAATACCTAGCATTTCTTCGTATGACCAAGTAAATATGTCACAAAACTCTTTAAATAGCTCGGTATACTCCTTGATCTCATCAGGGGAACAATCCGCCCCAATGTAGATGTTCTCAACTTTGCCAGGATCACAAGAAATATTGATAGGAATAGTAGGTGATAAATTCGCCATGTTCCCATAGGCCATCTGACCAGGAGAGCTCAATGGAACCACCTGACTACCAATATTCTGTCTTAGAATATTCATAAAGTCCTCACACTCCATACGGTCAAGCTCGGGAAGAAAATACGATCGATGATGTAGCTCTTCCCAAGGTGGCTCAACCCCAGACATGGCCTCAATAATGGCTTCATCTGATGGAAAAACATCATCGAGGCAATCATGTGTGTGAGATGACTCAACTACCCATGTAGGAAGCACATACGAGTCTTCCTCCTCCATCCGCAAAGAGGAAGGACTAGGCTCTGCAACACAATCAAGATTCGCTTGATATGTATCATCGTTGTAGGCAACGACACATCCATTTTGATAGGTCCATTCGAAGGACTCAGTGAAGGAAAAATACAAGGATCTTCCATATGAGTAATGCGAAAAGACACCGAATTCAACAAGGACAAATCCCCACCAAAAATAGATCCGATCATAAGAACGGGTGTAGGACAGCTAAAGGTTCCCATAAGAGACGGATACATACCCACACCCACACTCCCAGTTGCTGGCTGAGAATGATCAATAATCGGGATAGAAGCTCCCAATGATGCACTAACACTTGGATTTTGGAATGATGTCTAATAAATCATAATGATATTCCCATTAAATGGAAAGCATACCACTCGAAAGAGAGAATATGCTATGGCTTGCATACTATACATCCAATTCTGGCCCAATAAAATATTGTAGTCAAGGGGTGCATCAACCACCTTGACCTCGATCATGACGGTCTTCCCTCCCAATTGGAACTTAAGAGAAGGAAGAATCCCGTGTGGCTGAAATGATCTACCATCAAAGGCAGTCAACATAGTAGCGGATTGAGATAACTTGGGAGAACCCAAACCCTTCCAACATGACAAAGACATCACAGAAGCAGCAACACCTTCATCAATCACAATACCTTTGACGGTCATATTAAGACACTCTACATGAATCAAAAGAGACACGTAGTAAGGAAAGCGAGGCCGCAGTCCCATGGTTTCAAATTTGATAATAGAATAAGAGTTATCATCATTAACCCCAAGAGAATAAAGCAAGGCTTTCCTTTGCGGAGTACAACTATGAAGTACTTCAAGCGCGGAAATCAAACAAGAAGTTTGTCCCAAATCCTTGACAACAGAATAGTTCTGGGTAGCTCGGGCATTAGGATTGTGCCCTAAACACTTTAGGACTCCCTTAGGAATGTGAGGTGCAACTTTAGGTTTATACATAGGGTTTTCGATACACAAAGGGCTCTCGGGTTCTTTTCAAAGGTCTGGTTGTGATGAACCATAATCCTTCACACGATTCACAACCTTAGTAGCATGCACCATGTTGATGCAACCATGACTAGTATTGGCCTCCGACAGATTTTGATCTCAACCTGATGCACAATGGGGATCAATGGTCCTTGAGTTCATATTTTGATTATAGGGTAAAGGATTAGTTAGCACAGCTGGTCCCTGTGCTATGAATCTCAAGGAATCTTCCATATGAGGGCACAAGTGAGTGAGGTGGTCCTCCTTACACAACTTGCAAGGAAACTTTACCTTACGTTTAGACTTCTTGTCCCCCCCAGCATTACAAGTGTTCTTGTCATTATAATTAGCATTTTCTTTCTTGTTCCCACCCTTGCGATTATTTTTACCCTTTTTATTATTCCTTCCAGGCTGTTGGTTTCCCTTCTGGTCTGATGATTGCATGGAAAGCACACTCACCGTTTGGGTGGGTTGAGGCGAAATTGTGGCTTGTCCTAACGTAGATTGATTAATAGACAATTGTCTCACTTGTTTCACAACCGAATCTATAGGTTTGGCACTCATACAACCCACAATGCCATCAGCATGTGGTCTAGGTTTGATCTTGGGATCGAAACTAGATCACAGAGCGTTAGGTATAATATCACATAAAATTCCAGATTGAGCATAGATAAAATCCAACTCTTACGCCCTAAAGATTGCTTGTTCCTCGTTTTGGACTCCGGATGTAGAAACATGCTTCGCGATGTAAGGTAACAAGGACTTGAGGAACCACTCAAGGAGAAATTCTGGTGGTATAAAGGCTTGAATCAACCACTTCCGTCTATTTTACTCTTGAATATGGTCCGAGATATGTGTGGCTTTGTCTTTTCGAAATGTTGAAAAGAGTTCTGTACCAACGTTGTAATGCATGGGTAGCTGAAAGTGATTAAGGAAAGTCATGGCAAGGTCATCGAATAAAATGGATGCGCCCCTTGGTAACTCTATATACCATTTCATTGCAGGTCTGGTGAGGGTGCATTGAAATAGCCTTAAATGGATTTAATCATCATGTAAGGAATTGGAAGAGCACCAAAGGTGAAAAGTAGTGACATGCTCACTAGGATCTTCTCCATATTTGCCCTCGAACTTGGGATTGTCCGAAGGAAGCTTGTTAGGGACGGTTGGCCAAGCCGGGTCATGAGATACCAGATCATTCATAAGTCTCGATAAGTCAGGTAAGTTCACTGTTGCGAGGAAAGGGAGCCTAGGTTGAGCCGGTCTATGCCACACTCCCTAATAGTTATGGTTCATGTAAGGCTGATTTCTATAAATACCATGGCCTTGGCCATAATATCCTCCCCCCATTTGACCTGTATAGGTCTGCATTGAAGCATTATGATGTGGTGTACCTTGATTATGCGGTGCTACAAAGCCATAATTGGAAGAGTAAGTAGGTTGTTGACACCCGTACCCATAGGGTTGATAGTTCTATCCATATTATGGTCCATAAGACTGTCCATGAGAAGCTCCATAAGGTGTCTCATGGGATGTCCCATGAGAAGCTCCATAGTTAGGGATATGGAGAACTCCTTGCGATGGACCATTAGACGATCCAAAAATAGGAATATGACCTCTCGAGACAACGGGAGGTACTTGACTCTGAGATACTATCGTGCGAGCAGTCGTAGTATGAACATGGCTAGTAGAAATATTCTAGCCCGAAGGACCATGTGTATAAGGGGGAGTAAGGTTTGTCAAAAATGCATTCGAAGGAGTAGGGTTCGAGGATGAAGGTATATGTGAAGGGATGTAAGTGGTGTTACCTATGGTCACTCATCTCGGTTCTGGTATCTGAATATGGGTACTAACACTAGGTCTAGGACGAACATGTGAGGTAGCTTCCACCACTGGGATGGAAGGTGCAATGTGGCTAGTGCTCCCAAATCTCTCTACATGGAAATGAATAGCAGTGCCACCAGGCGTAGTGCTAGGTACAACTTCTGAATCGACATGATGTTCCAGATTGGGTGCAGGGATATCAGACATGCCATAAAGAAAATGACTATTGCTTGTGAGTTCATGATGAGTCTCATCTCCTGGAGACCAATACCTGTGACCTGTGAATGAGGGATCATAACCAGAATGTGAAGGTATTTCTGGTGAAGGATCATATACGGGAGTAGAATCTACATCCCCAACCTCGTGAGGTGGAGAAGACATCTCAGGAATCTCATCATCGTGATCTCCCATCATGTGTGAATCAAAGTGAGAAGTAGTCCGCCCGTACTCTATGTTTCTCTCTCACAAAGGAGGAGGAGACGTGGAAGGAGAAAGTCCTGCTAAATGACAAGAATGACGAAGTGTCGCACCCGAATCCACAATGAATCAAAAATGAAAAATACTTGATCTAATTATGCAAACCCTAGGAAAACTAGTGTGCACATATCATACACCTATAAAATGTAAATCCAAATCACAAGTAAACAAGGGTAGGATATGTGAGCTCCCGAATGAAGCAAGTATGTCTCGCATAGGAGAGGCTTGAGACTCCCATACACAACAAGCAGAGGTTCGTAACCAATTATAATGGCCCTCAACTTCAACACATATAGCAACTGTGCTGTCTGACCCCTACCTGGACAGGACACCTGCAGAATAACCTCTACGAAGTACCCCCTTGATAACCTAGGTAAGGCAACCAAGGTCACCTAAATATAATCAATGCTCAGGCGGATAGTCACAGGTGGGATTGACCGTATGGGAAAGGTAGCAAATCCTGAAACTCTCGAAAGAGCCCCCAGATATGAATACAATCCTGGAAATATATCCGGTGCTACTCAGTTATGACCAGGGGTCATCCCAATCAATAACCACTCACACTGCCTCGTGCTTAACTCCCTTGTAAGAGGAGGATCCTGAGAAACACTGATTATATAAAGGAATTTCACACTCTCACCTGGACAGACACATAAATGTTTCATTTAGTGGTCTTGGAGAATTTACTCACAATGAACTATTCCAAGACCCTAAAACCTAATCTTGTTGGTGCACCCTATAAAAGAAAAGAGTGTAATTCATTTTATTATGCGTTGATTTTAATTGGCTTATTACTCAAAAGGGAAAATGGCCGTGCAATTAATGATGTTATGATGCAACAAGAAGTAAAATGTACACCTAACAATCAATCCAAATGCACTATGTCAAATGAAAAATGGGGTATGCTACTACGTGAAGTAACATTTTTTCCTTCAAATGAATATGCAATCATTCCTATATGAAAATTTGACTAATACTCTCTAAGCAAACCTAATGCAAGTACCATGCAAAATTCAAAATGCAACAATGCATAATGATGCAAAAAGCAAATGTTTTTGTATTTTTTGAATTAAAATGAGATAGAAAGAAAAAGTATGACTCTACAACCCCCAGAATCTGTAAGCACTACCAGAAAGAACCCAAGCAAAGCACTAAGGTAAAAGAGACCTAATGCACTAATTCCAAAACAAAAAATAGAAAATAAAATAACAAGAACATTTTCAAAAAATTAAACTAAAAAAGCATCTCTGGTCAAACAAAGAGGTGTACACAGACTCCAGAAGCATCCAAGAAGACTCAACAATCATCCAAACTCAGCCAGCAACACTTAATCTTTCCCAAAAAGGAAAAACTCAGGGCATACGCGACCGTGTGCATAAAATCCGCCTATATATGTGACTATTCCAGTAAAAACCGTGTGTACACGTGACTGTGAAGACAAAACTCGTGTATAGGAAGAAAAATAGATAAAAAAAGAAAGTAAACAGACAAGCTAAGACAAAATTTACTCCTATCAGACCCTACTAGGAAAACATGCCCCCAGACTCTACTGATAAACAGACAAATCATAGCAATTCAAGAACATTGAATGTCGATAAAACCCCCAAAGGAAATGAATAGGAACTCCCCAGTATGGTCACCAATTCTGTTACAGAGAAAAATTCATATGTCTTGGGGTACCACAACAAACAAACTAATTGTAGAAATCAATCCCTTCCCAATATGCAAGAGAAATAAACATCTAACACTAAAGGATCTCGAAACATACCTTATTTCAGATGGTTGATGTAGATCCCCGTTGAGCTTTTCCAATCTTGCTTGTGTTAGCAATTTTCTCTCTCAACAATCAGCAAACAAGACAAGCATGCTATATAATTGTGTTAGACCTACTCTAGCATATATAATCATAAACATATAAGCATTTAAAAGCATCCATGGATTCAATATTCATTTAAATACACATTATTGGACAAGAAAATATATTTCTATTAATATAAATCAGAGATTACAAGAATGACAACCTCTATTGGCACGTCTGCAAACCAAAGAAACCAAGTCCTCCACCTGGGCCTCTACCATATCAATCCTCCATCTCTTAATAGCAAGCTCACAAGAAAAGGAAAGCTTGGGAAGAACACAAAGTGCTCAAAGGGACAAAGGGATGTAGACTCAAGTATAAGCTCTAGCAACAATGGACTATAGTTTTCTTGCTCTTCAATTCCTCCCCCTTCAATGTATCCAAAGGGTTCCTTATATAGTGCTTCAATGGGGTAATGGAAGGTCGAAACTGAGTGATCTCAAGGCATATGGAAGGCCAGGAGACAAGTGACTCAGCTCCACATCAAGGAAAACTCCAAAACTATTTGGCCTTTTGCACACATCCCAATGTACGTGGGGTTAAGGGTCATATCCGCATATATATGTGAGAATAGGTTTAAAAGTTGCGTATGGAAAATAATGCATGTTTTTAGGGATGATCTTGGAAACATCAAAGGTACAAAAATGGTCCATGGGGTCCAAAGAGTCTGTAGAGGGACATGGAAGGCCATAAATGTGTGATCCACCATGTGTGGTAAAATCAGCTGTAACAGAGCCATCAAATGCTGCTCTAGCCTTGAACTTCTTAAGAGGCTTATGTACCTTTGGATCACTTGCATTCTCACACTTCCCTTACACTACATCACCCTCTGACACAAAGGAGGAAGACATCAGTGTGAATTTTTTTTAAGAATTAAGCACAATGATTTATGCTCTTGATGGAAATGCATGACACATAAAAGAAAAAAAGTTTGAATGAAAATATAACAAGTGCAGCATATTATAGACAAATAACAAAGCACATATAAAGAATCACTAAGTGAAAACCAAATCAAAAGAAAGGATTTGTAGAGACATACCTTTATCAGAAGTATTTGGTTTTGGCTTCCATTTTTCTTACTGTTTGGACTTGTGTATTCTCGTACAACATAATTCCCCTTCATTGTTTGGTGTAATATGCTTGTTCCTGCTTGAACATTTTATAGAGACTGTTGACCTACATCATTTAAGCTCTTGCTCTTGACAGAGCGCTGTTTACTGTTTTTTGGAAGAGAATTTGAGTGATTCATTGAGCCCGCAGAATTTGATTGTCGGGCCATTACTTGATCTTTCTTACCGTTACTGGAAATAATAATTGGATTCAATTATTTTACATCTGGAATTGGCTCAGTTTGTTTGATATCAATAATATGTTCAAAATGACGATCTCCTGGAAGTTGAAGCTGATTTTTGTTTGCTTCCATCTGACCCTGGCCTGGTTGTATTCCATATAACAAAAGAACAAAAGTTGAATGAAAATATAACAAGTGCACCATATTATATTCCATATAATATGTTGCACTTGTTATATTTGAATGAAAATATAGAAGTGTTGATCACCTCCTAATCTCATGTCCTTATGCTTGGTTGGTTTGGTGTGAGATGGACCATCAGATAGGTGTAAACGATGGCTGAAAAATGGTTTCTGTAAAGGAATGTTTCACAAACTAGCATTCCTTCTCTGAAGGACTTCAAAGCCATGCCTATAACTACAACATAGGGCATTTGGCTCTCCAGGAATGTTTTTATATTTGAGGCTAGATTCACAATTCCTTTGCACTGTGCAACACAAGCCAGATCTATTTTCTCATTTAAAACCTATTTACAAGACTTCTCAAAACATATCATCACATGATATTACATACACATCTGGTATTTGGGATCTCTTTGATGGAGCTAGAAAGGGCACCCCACCTTGTTGTGGTCTTTTACACTTCAATGACACCCATTATATCAACTTTAAAGCATAATAGGGAGGGGAAGGTTCAATAATTTTTCTGAACTGTTGGCTATCAAAACTCTTTAAAAATTTATTGCATCTAGAGGAGTTACAAATCTCCATTTTGGGGGGTATTCACTATTGGTATCAGTTTTTTAAAACTAGCATAGATCCATCTTAAACCCAGATCTACCAAGCACCGAGAGGGATCCAATTTCTTGAGGTGTAATTTTGTTACATGTTCAGAAAATTTACACCTCAAGAATTTTGATCCCTTTGGTGCTTGGTAAATATGGGTTTAATATGGATCTATGCTGGTTTTAATATTTTTATTTTACAAGAGGATGTGGAGTTTTTGCATCTGGTTCTAATTTTTTTATTTTATGAGCCGACATGCATTTTTTTAGTTACCTTTTATTTTTTGTAATGTAGTGTTACATTATGTACGTGACAACATGTCCTACATAATGGGTTGTAGAGAACCTCACTGCTCTCGGTGCAACAAGTCTTCAAAATGGATAATCTGGTCCTGAGTCCTATAATTGTCAATTGATGACGTCAAAAACTAGTTTTTAGTTTTCTTATCGAATTTCATTTGCTGAATAGTTGGCTATCAAAATTCTATAAAAAAATGTTGCAACTAGGGGAGTTACATATCTCTGTTTTTTTGCGGATTCAATATTGGTCATCAGTTGGTTAAAAGTAAAACATTAGAGGAAATTTGAACTCAAAATGGGACTCCTAAGGAAAATTAATAAAATAATAGTTAAAATAATAAATAATATTTATTAACTTTTTAGGAAGAAAAGAAAAAACTACTTTTTTGTTCGTATTTTCGACATATCTCTGTGTTTTTTTACTCAAATTTCGATTGGGAGAGATTGTTGGATGTGGAATTAAATTTCGCATCCAACGAGTACCCACTCAGCATACTTTTGACGGGCCCCTCTACCCCAAAAACAAGAAATACCTAAAAAAATGTGATGATGATGTCATCATCACGTTTTTTCAGGTATTTCTTGTTTTTGGGGTAGCGGGGCCCATCAACAGTATGTCGAGTGGGTACTCGTTGGATGTGGAATTTAATTCCGCATCAAACAAGTTAT
The DNA here is from genome assembly GCA_001517045.1 of Pseudotsuga menziesii. Taxonomy (NCBI): domain Eukaryota; kingdom Viridiplantae; phylum Streptophyta; class Pinopsida; order Pinales; family Pinaceae; genus Pseudotsuga; species Pseudotsuga menziesii. The sequence goes on along the minus strand of LPNX011001795.1, from coordinate 407,776 downwards.
CCCGATTGAAATTTGAGTAAGAACACATGGATATATGTCGAAAATACAAACAAAAAAAATAATTTTTTTATGATACCTATCCCCAAATTTATATTAAAAAATTGTTTAAGAGGTGCTCCCTTTTTGAATTTTAAAGAATTTTGATTGGCTAATACATGATGACATGGAATTTGTATTATTTTTGGAAGGCCCATTTTAAATTGAAATTTCCTCTAATGTAAGTCTTAAAAATGGATAATTTGGTCCCGAGTCCTATACTTGATGAGATCAAAAGCTATTTTTCAAGTTTTAATTAAATTTCATTTGATCATGTCTATAGAGATCATAAATATGAAGCTGATACTCTTTCAAGGAGAGACACCCATTGGCATTTGATTCATGCATATAGAAGGGATCTAAATACAAGGTCATGGTACCGGTATCCACCTTTTCTATCTTTGCTTGAGGGGAATATTTCTAGCTCAGGGTATATTTTTTCTTTCATTCTATATAGGTTCACGTTGCTGCTGTGGATGGGGCTTATGTTTTCAGAAGACTCGGATGATCTCTTTACAGATTTTTTTCAGTGATGATTCCTTCTTTGAATATATATGATGCAATTTTGGACACAACTATGATGTACCATAAATGAATGTTATGCACTGTTTCATGTGTGAGGAATAATCCCTTAAACTTTCTGAGATTCAGTCAGTATGACTGGTTCAACTGTTCAATCTAGTCCTTGTGATCCACCCAATAGCTGGCGAGTTTATCGACGTCGACAGGTTCAATACCCACTTTGACAATTCTAAATATTGACACAACCTCTATAGGTTTAGAATCTCAACATGCATCATCAACCCCAACATCTTGACACGACTACAACATATTGTCTCTCTGTCTTTTAGTCATCTGTAACAGTTGAACTTCAAAACCATTCTAACTTCTTTGTCACTAAATTTAACAAGTAGTCACCCAAGCGTCTCAACACTCTATATAAGCATGTACATTATTGTAATATACAAGCAAGTAATAGAGAATTAATAGAACAACATATTTTGGTTTGAATTCTTGCGTTTTTTTTGTGTGTATACTTTCTGCCCGTGTAGTTTATTTCCTACTTTTCTTATTTTAATATGATTTCTGCATAACAATGCTCAATTCATTCAATTCAACTATTGTCCTCCAACGTGCACCTGGTTACTTGAATCATTGGTATCAGAGCATATTCAAATATTAAGTTATGTAGACACATCTATTGAATCTGCTTGACTTATGAATATTCAAACACGCTCACAGAATTAGTAGTTAAGGAAAACACTACCTTCGAATTCAGAGAAGATGATTGAAGTAATAGATAATAGACATGAAAATGATGAGATACAGAAACTCATATAGAAGACACTGGCTTGAAAATGATATGAAATGTTCTCCCACTTCAATGATATTATCACGTGATTTTATTCAAAATCTGGAGGATCCTTGATGAGAGCGAACTACGACAAAATCATTCCATCGAAAGTGTAAATGAATTTGGACATACCGAATCTGTAAGGCAATATTGACAAGGAATCCACACATAATTGGGTACAAAAACTAGAATCCTATTACTTTGTGAATCAACTCTCAAAAGCTGAGAACATCACCATTGCATCCTTAAAGATGTGAACCTCTATGCACTGCTGGTGGGAGAATCTATCAACAAGGATGGAGTGAGAAGGAGACCAATAGACACATGGGAAACATTTATTGAGTACATCGAAAAGGATTTATTCCCACCCAAATACATTGAACAATAGTATAAGAAGTGGAAACAACTAAGTAAATGGAAATACTAGTTAGTGCATAGTTACACTAACGGTTCTATCAACTCATGGCTAGACTTGGCCCTCCAAGAAGAAGAGAAATTGCTTGTCATGAAGTACGTCAGCAGATTGTCCCCATAAATTTATTACGAGATGGATTTTTTTACTATTATTACGTTTGTAGATACATTCCACTACACCAACGAGCTTGAAGCTACACAAAAATGAAAAATATGTTTCACAACCAAGCCGACCGGTCGAACATACGACAAGAAGTCACCATCCAACTTTGACAAGTCAAGACACACTTCTCAGTCGACTCCTCCAAATACATACTATCACAAGAAGCACTCGCATAAATTCAAAAGGGAACTTAACAAGTAACCCCCTTCCGGGAAATGTTGTGATTATCACAATTCATCATGGCATGATACATTTGAATGCAAGGCTCATAAATTTTTTTGGAAAAATTGTCGACATCCAAATTGTTCGACAAAACCCTAGTAGTATTAGACCTGGAAGGATCGATCCTTTTGACATTGACATCGACCACTCTGACAGCCTCGAATATCGTGGGGGAGCAAGAATGAGAGCACCTATTGCATACATAGAGATGCGTTCAAAAAAATCCATTACATTTGATTATGGATAATGGTAGGCAATTTTTTTTTCTTTCTAAAGTTCTCATGAAGAAACTTGGTCTTCTCACCACTCAACATCCTCATCCTTACAACATCAGTTGGATGAAGGAAGGACAGGAACTAAGAATCAATCAATAATACAGACTCACCTACTTCATTAATCCTTTTGAAGATGAATTACTCTGTGATGTGGCATGACTTTCCAAAGTTGATGCCCTGTTTGGAAAAACTTACTCATGGGATCAACATGGAATTTATCAGTCATGGCCTCAGAACGTGATTTTCAAAGTTTGTAATCAGTGGTATGGCATACTAGAGTGACGAGCTACATCAACGGTTGTGATCGTATCTTCCAAACAAACAAAGAAGCTAATCAACTATGCTTAGAAATTCTCATTGATCATTATAAATCCTTATCATTCCGGGAATACTGCAGCAACAAATCGACTCACCGACCAATGTAGCTCCAGACAACAACAAATCGACAACATTCTTGAGGAATACTAGAGCTTATTTGAAGAGCCAAATGTAGTACCTCTACATTTCTAGCTAAAACACTCCATTGCACTTGTTCTTGGTTCTTCATTACCTAACACATATGTTTACAGAAGATCCATTATCAAGAATAAATAGGCTCACAGACAAATATAGAATTTGATCAATAAAGGTCACATCCAACCGAACTCCTCTCCTTGTGGGAGTCTAGTCGTCCTCGTACCAAAGAAATATTGGACTTAGCGCATGTGCATTGACTATCAGTATCTCAACAATATTTTGGTAAAGAATATATACCCTCTTCCAAGCATAGATGGACTCATCGACTGTATGAAAGGTGCTAAGTTCTTTAATAAACAACTTGACCTCAATTCGGGATACCATCAAATTTCGATCGAGCTCACCGATGTATGGACAGTGACTTTCAATACCACAAAAGGATTGTTTGAATGGTTAGTCATGCCTTCCGGCTTAACCAATGCACCTACAACCTTCATGCGCTATATGGATGACCTTATATTACCTTTCATTGATAAGTGTGTCATTTTCCATCTCGACGATATATTGATTTTCAGTTGATCATGGGAAGAACAAGTCAGACAGCTTCGACAAGTCTTCAATACTCCTCAACAACATTGACTCTATATGAACATGGAAAAATGCTCATTTGCGATAAACAACATAAAATATTTGGGGTATGTAATTGAATCTGTAGACATTCATGTCGATCTAGAAAAGGTATATATCCTCAAATATTGGCCCATTCCACAAAACATTCATGAAATAAGAAGTTTTCTTGGTTCGAAAGTTTTTTATCGATGGTTTATACTCGGATTTGACCAGATAGCCTTGCCTTTGAATCAATTGAATAAGGGATATGGGAAATCTGTATTTAATTGTACATCAACACAACAACAATATTTTGAGTGGCTCAAACATAAGCTTTGTACTACACCAGTACTTGTGTCACCTGAGTTGCAACATCCTTTTGAGATTGAGACAGACACATCAGACTATGCTTTAGGTGTAGCGATCACTCAGTTTGGTCACCCAATCACTTTGCATTCTAAAACTTTCAATGACACTATCTAAAGGTTTTCGACGTATGAAAAGGAACTGCATGCCATAGTGCAAGCCCGTAAGCAATGGATACATTACATCTTTGGGAAGGAAATGACCATTCTTACTGACCACAAGCCGTTACAATTCACCCTATCCTAGTCAAAGTTACAAACAACTCGACAACTCAAGTGGATTAATATCTACATTAATTTCAATTTCTAATCAAGTACAAAAAAGATAAAGACAATTCCATATCCAATTGTCTCAGTTGACCACCCATTAATCTAATTTCTATAATGATGAGTATGCAGGGTTACAACACCACTACTTGGCCATAATTGTATTATGCATACTGCGACTTCTCTGCAATTTATTGATAGCTTTGAACTGACACACTATCTACTACCGACTACTTCCTGAAGGATACCTTGCTATATAAGCTTGGACATATTTGTGTACTGACCAGTGAGCATTGACAACATATCATTTGCAACGCGCACTACAGTATGAATGCATGACACTTTGGAGTAGAAAAAACTCTTGTTATCCTCGAAAAGTATTTTTATTGGATGTCACTTAAATATGTCATCAACAAGTACATTAAATCATGTGTGGTTTATGCCATTGGTAAACCACCAAATCAACAACAAGGATTGTACACACCTTTTCTGGTTCATATTCGACCATGGGAATCTACTTCTATGGACTAGCTGACATGATATCCTACTACCAAGTATATGCATGACACAATCTTAGTAGTAGTCAACAAATTTTCGAAGATGGCTATTCTCATTCCATGCAAGAAGACTACGAAAACACAACAAACTGCCCAACTCTTCTTTGAACATGTTTGGAAACACTATGGACGTCTGAAGACCATCATTTCCGACAAAGATTCCAGATTTGTCAGCTTATTTTGGAAGACTCTCTAGAAACATCTTGACATGAGAATTTCTTTATTGAAATCTTTCCATCCTCAGATAGATAGGCATACATAAGTTGTGAATCGTTTGGTAGTACAACTTCTTTGCATGTACAACCACAAGCATCATCGGACATGGGATGAAATTATCCCATACACACAACGCAATTAAAATAGTGCTCAGCACAACTCTACGAGAAAGTGTCCATTTGAGATATGTTATGGATTTCAACCCTCAGTTCCCATCGAATTGATCAATTCATTGACACAGTCCAATGACACCGACTCTGACCAATGAGAATTTGAAAAATAATTGAAGTTTTGAGACCAAATATACAATATCCAGAAGCAAGCACATGAAATGTTTCAACAAGCTAATGCAAAAGATAAGGCCTGACATGGTAAGCATCATACTCCTCATTCATTCCAAATTGGGGATCGAGTCTGGTTACATCTTAAGAAGGAACTCTTCAATGGTCCATATAGAAATTTGAATCCTTTGCGACATGGTCCCTACAGCGTCCTTAAAAAAATTGGTGAAAATTATTTCTAGATTGACATTCCTTCATGCTTAGTCTATATCGAGTGTTTAATGTTGATTTAATTCAAACATATTATGCACCATTGTTGGAACAGATCAATGACTTGTAGACAACAAAACTTGAAGACATCCATCCAGATGTGTAGGAGCCTCTTCTTTATGACACCATCATGGGATGATGCATATGCCGTACAAGGACAAACGCAATTCCCTTGTTTCAAGTAGTTAAAGATGGAAAACTCTCGGCACAAGGAAAGTGGTACTTTGGTACTGAACTCACCAATAGGTTTCCTCATCTGAATGAGCAAATAATGGGGACCATTGTTTCTTAAGGAGGGAGGAATGATACACCCAACAATTGGCATGTTTTTCAACTTCAACAGGTTCAACATCAACTTCGACAAGTCTGAACCTCGACACAAACTCAACATATTTAGAATCTCGACGTGCATTGTTGACCCCAACATCTTGACACGACTACGAGATATTGTCTCTCTATTTTCCAGTCATCTATAATGGTTGAAATTCTGAACCGCTCTAACTTATTTGTAACTAAACGTAACGGGTAGTAACCCAAGCATCTCAACACTCTATATAAGCATGTACACTATTGTAATATACAATAAAGTAATAGAGCAGTAATAGAATAAAATATTTTGGTTCGAATTGCATTTTTTTTTGTGTATACTTTATGTCTGTGTATTTTATTTCCTACTTTACTTATTTTAATATGCTTTCTCCATAACAATGCTTGATTCTTTTAATTGAACTGTTATCCTTCAACGTGCACTTGGGTACCCAAATCATTGGTATTAGAGCAGATTCAAAGCTTAAGTTGTGTAGACACTTCTATCAAAACTACCTGACTTATGCTTCTTCAAACACTCTTGCAAACTCAACAATTCAAGCAGGTTCACTACCTTCGACTTCAGAGAATATGGCTGAAGAAATATACAATAGAAATGCAACTAACGAGATAGAGAAACTCATAGAGAAGGAACTGGATCGACAACAAACTAAAATATTCTCCAAGTTCAATGATATTCTCACATGATTTTCTTCGACATCCGGAGGACCCCTGACAAGAGACAACTACGAAAAAATTAGTCCAATCCAAGTGCAAATGAATCTGGACACACTAAATCTTGAAGGAAATATTGACACAGATTCCGTAGATAATTGGGTACAACAACTAGAATCCTATTAATATGTGAATAACTCTTAAAAGCTGAAAATATCACCATTGCATCCTTAAATATGTCAGCCTATGTGCACTGTTGGTGGGAGAATCTATCGACAAACATGGAGCGAGAAGGAGACTCAATAGACACATGGGAAAAATTTATTGGGTACATCCAAAAGGAGTTCTACTCACCCAAATACATTGAAAAATAGTATAAGAAGTAGCAGTATCTAAGGAAATGGAAAGACCAGTTCATGCATAATTACACGATGAGTTCTATCGATGCATGACTAGACTTGGCGTCCAAGAAGAAGAGAAATTTCTTGTCCTGAAGTACATCAACGAATTTTTCCCATACATTCAACAAGAGATGGAGTTTCTGACTCTTAGTACACTTACGGATGCATTCCACTACGCCAACAAGGTTGAATCTAAACAAAAAGGAAAATCATGTTTCACAACCAAGTCAATAGGTCGAACATTCAATAAGAAGTCACCAACTGACTCTAACAAGTCAAGACACGCTTCTCAGCTAACTCTGCCAAAGCTAGACTATCAGAAGAAGCACTCTCAGAAATAAAAAAGGGAATATAACAAGAAACCCCCTTCCAGGAAATGGTTTGATTATCACAATTCATCATGGCATGATATGTCTGAATGTAAGGATTGGAAGAAATTTTTGGAATTTTTTTTGACATACGACTTGTTCGACAAAACCTTGGTAGTATTGGACCCAGAAGCATCGAACCTTTTGACATCAAAATTGACCACTCTGACATCCTTGACTATCATCTACGACGAGGAATGGGAGCGTATGTTGCATACACATATATGGGTTCAAAACAATCCATTACATCTGATTGTGGATAATGGTAGGCAGAAGAACTTTGTTTCTGAAGATCTCGTGAAGAAACTTAGTCTTTTCACCACTCCATATCCTCATCCTTACAACATTGGTTGGATGAAGGATGGACAAGAACTAATAATCACTGAACAATTTAGACCCACCTACTTCATTAATCATTTTGAAGATGAATTACTCTGTGATGTGGCATGAATTTCCATAGTTGATGCCCTGTTTGGGAAAAATGCGATTGACATGGAATTTATCAGTCATGACCTCAGAAGGTGATTGTCAAAGTTTGGAATCATTGGTATGGAATATCAGAGAGACAACCTACATTAATGGTTGTGATGGTATCTTCCAAACAAACAAAAGAATCTAATCAACCATTCTTAGAGATTCACATTAATCATGATAAATCCTCAACACTCCAGGAATACTGCAGCAACAATTCGACTCACCGCCCAATGCAACTCCTAACAACAACATATCGACAACATTCTTGAGTAATACCAAAATGTATTTCTAGAGCCAAACGACGTATCTATACATTTATAGGTAAAACTCTCCATTGAACTTGTTCCTGGTTCTTCATTACCTAACACATCTATTTACAGAATATACATTATTGAGAATGAAGATATTTGCAGAAAAATACAGGATTTTGTCAATAAAGGTCACATCCGACCCATCTCTTGTCCTTGTGGAAGTCCAAACATCCTCATACAAAAGAAACATAGGACTTGGTGCATGTGCATCGACTATCGGGCTCTCAACAAGATTTCGGTAAAGAATAGATACCCTCTTCCAATGATAGAAGAAATCATAGACTTTATAAAAAGTTCTAAGTTCTTACTAAGCAACTTAACCTCAATTCAAAATACCATAAAATTTTGATTGAGCCCATCGATGTATGGAAAATGACTTTCAAAGCTAAATAAGGATTGTTTGAATGGTTAGTCATGCCTTTCAGCTTAACCAATGCACCTACAACCTTCATGCACTATATGGATGAACTTCTATGACCTTTCATTGGCAAGTGTGTCATTTTATAACTTGACGATATCTTCATTTTCTGTCGATCATGGGAAGAACATTTCAGACAAATTTGACGAGTATTCAATACTCTCCAACAACATCGACTCTATATGAACATGGAAAAATTATCATTTGCGATGAACAACATCAAATATTTGGGGTATGTAATTGACTCTGCATGCATTCATGTCTACCCCAAAAAAAGTACAGATCCTCAAATATTGGCCCATTCCTCAAAACATTCATGAACTAAAAAGTTTTCTTGGTTTGAAATTTTTTTATTGACGATTCATACTCAACTTCATCCACATAACCTAGACTTCGAATCAGTTGACTAAGGGAAATGGTAAAACTATCTTTAATTGCACATCAACACAAAAACAAGCTTTTAGGCAGCTCAAACACAAGCTTTGTACTACACTAGTACTTGTATTACCTAATTTGCATCAACCTTTTGAGATTGAGACAGATGCATCAGACTATGCTTTAGGTGTTGTGATCACTCAGTCTGGTTACCCAATCGCTTTTCATTCCAAAAATTTCAATGACATTGTATGAAGGTATTTGACGTATAAAAAGGAACTGCATGCCATTGTGTAAGCCCTTAAGCAATGGAGACATTACATCCTTGGGAAGGAAACGATCATTCTTACTGACCATAAGCCCTTACAGTATGCCTCGTCCCGGTCGAAGTTACAAAAAACTCGACAAATCAAGCTGATTATTTACCTACATCAATTTCAGTTCATAATTAATTATCGGAAAGGTAAAGACAATGCCACAACCGATTGTCTCGGTTGACCACCCATTACTCTACTTTCTATAATTTTGAGTATGCAGGGTTATGACACCACTACTTGGACACAATTGTATTTGGTAGACTACAACTTCTCTGCAATTCTGTACAAATAATAGATCAATGCTATGAGCAATGAGCTAAAAAGAAGAACAAGAAATAGATCATTGCTACTAATAATTCTCACAAGCACACACAGGAAAAATAGAGAGAAGAAAAGAGACTGAATCACATGACTGAAGATATGAATATTGTTGTGTATGCTTCCATTGAATAATGATGAATAATAGTGTACATAAATAGTACATCCATTATAGGAAAACCGAGTTGTATGGAGACAACTCATAAATCTCAAAAAGGATGACTTACCAAAATATAGCAAACCCCCATAGGTGGCTAAAGCATTTCCCAAATCTATCCATGACCTCATGAATTGGAAAAATCATGAGTGAGTTTTCAAGGGATATGGAAAAAAATTCTAATCCTAGAAAATGGAGAAAAACTAATGGAGGATGGGTTGGAAACAAAAGTTGCTAGTTTCCTAGTTGATTAGCTTTTATCTTATCAACAAAAAAGCTGGAAAAGTAGAATAAAGAAGAATCTGTTGTAATGTGTTGTATACTATTTTTGGATGGTCAAAAGGTGGTCAATATCAACCAATATTTAGAAATAGAGCATTCTTGGGATATAGATGGCATGTATTGACTTTAAGGTGCAAGTGGATGCCAACTAAGTAAGCTAGTGGGTGAATAATTAATCAAATAATGATTAATTATTTTATCCTAAGTTAGGAGTGGGTTTAATATATTCCAACACCCCCCTATAAGTCTGAATTTATGATGGTATGACAAAAAATATGGATGTATATAGGGCCCAGCAACAAGGCTATGGTCACCCTTTAATAATTATTATGTCCATAAAAGTGAGGAAAGAGGCAAAACCACATGAGGAAAATCCTCCCTCAAGAAAGGACAAGGAACAAAATTTTGAAATAATACGTCTTCAACATATCCTTATATTCACTTGAATGAGGTGAGTGAACTGCTTTTGGATGGAAGACTTGTTGAAGAAATCATGAACTCCATGATCATGCGCTGGACTGTAGAACCTGTAAGAAGGAAGAGGAGAGACTCCTTGTATCTCATCATCTGATGAAGTAAGAGAATTATCTGAATTATTATTTATACTGTCAAAATCAGATCTGAAAACATAATCTGAAATGGAAAAGAGATCTGTGCATACTCCTTCCCAAAGAGTACAAAAATTAAGACAATTTATTTCACACCCAATTCCCTGAATAGCTGCAAAATTGTGATGTGAATCACATGTCAATATTCCAATCTGATGTAGCACCTATATAGATATGATATGAGGCTGATAAAACTCTGATATATCAGAAATATTAGTAAATGGAATAGAAAGGACAAAGGATTCAATGGCTCCATGAGGATATAGGGCTAGACTAGGAAAATTTTGAGCAACTAGAGAAAACTGATAGGTGTAAAACTCTGAATGATGGATGGGCATAAGATCTGAACCATAGGTGTTTAAAACAGATCCAAACATGTTTAATATCAGTACAAATATTACTAAGGACATGGATAACCAGCCACTGGAATATAGGAAATACTTCAAACCATGTAAGATAAATATCACTACATGAGAGACCAATGAGGAATCAACTAGTGAGCTTGGGATTTATATAGTCTTTGGATTATTCAGAGGTATGGTAGATGGTATGGATGGTAGTATGATATGTGTCATGACATTAATATCAACCTGCAAATATGCTCCTAAATCAGAATCCAAAGGATCACATATAAGAATATCAATAGACTCATGGGAATACACTAGTAATGAATCCTCTGTATGAAAGGAGGAAAGAATGAGATGTTCACAATATTCAAGAAGGCTCTAAGTATTGATTCCAAGAACAAAGGAGGATATGATGAAGCATAGGATATCAAGTAAGGTAAGTGTTATAACACACATAAGGCTTGATGTGGCTAAGCAAACATCCTAGAATTCACTGGGTTGCGCACCATCAATGAGAGAGGTATGCACAAGGTGTGAAGAATCTGGCACATAGATATCATAATATAAGATAGGAGATTTAGAGAACAACTAATGGGTTATAGGATCATAATAAACATCAATATCATCAGCATATCCATATTTTACTTCTTTTTCATCAATAGTATCACAAGAAGAAAAATCACCTTCAAGAGACACATAAAAAGATGGCTTTTCAATATTTGCTTCTTGATTGAAGGAAGAAACATTTGAATCAAAGAGGGCAGAAGAAACATGAACTGTATGAGAAACTTCTTCATCATTATCAAATTCATCAGATAATGTAGAGGCCAATAAATCTTGAGAGAGAGAACAAGAGGAGACGCTGGTTTCGCTCCATGCTTCATCTTCTATTTCCTGCAAACCAAAAGCTTTGTCCAAAATTTTCCAAAGCTCAAATGGAATCTCAGTAGAATATCTGAGATGATATATATTTTGATACAATACCAAACAAATAATTCCATAAGATCTATCACAATTGTTAATCCAATCAATATTCTCTTCATAAGACTCAGGTTCGCTCAATGCACCAATGGAGACATCAAAGGGACATTTCCTCTTCAAGTATGCACTCATCTTTGGCTTCCAATCAATATAGTTGAAAGGAGATAGTAGAGGAAATTTTGAATCCATATTGAATTTGTTGATGTTCTCTAGGAGATACTCTCTACAACCTACAAAACAAACTAGGAGAAAATATTGTAAGCTAGACAAGCTCTTCTTGAGAGAGGGATAGGAGACTAGATGCGCTCCTCAACTCTGTAGAAATTTATCAACCTTGCTGCTCTGATACCATGTAGAATATGGAAAGGTTGTGCTCCCTGTAGCTCTAATACCATGTATAAATAATAGATAAATGCTATGAGCAATGATGCTAAGAATAAGCACAAGAAATAGATCTTGCTACTAAGAATTCTCACAAGCATACACATGAAAAATAGAGAGAAGAAAAGAGACTGAATCACATGAATGAAGAGATGAGTATTGGTGTGTATAATTACATTGAATAATGATGAATAATAGTGTACATAAATAGTACATCCCTCATAGGAAAATTGAGTTGTATGCAGACAAATCATAAAGCTCAAAAAGGCTGACTTACAAAAATATATAAAACCCCCATAGGTGGCTAAAGCACTTCCCAAATCTATCAAGAACCTCACAAATTGGAAAAATCATGAGTTATTTTTCAAGGGATATGGAAAAAAATGCTAATCCTAGAAAATGGAGGAAAACTAATGGAGGATGGGTTGGAAACAAAAGCTACTAGTTTCCTAGTTGACTAGCTTTCATATTATCCACATAAAAGCTGGAAAAGAATAATAAAGAAGAATCTGATGTAATGTGTTGTATACTATTTTTGGATGGTCAAAAGGTGGTCAATATCAACCCATATTTATAAATAAATCATTCCAATAGATGGCATGTATTGACTTTAGGGTACAAGTCGATGCCAACTAATTAAGCTAGTGGGTGAATAATTAATCAAATAATGATTAATTATTTTATCCTAAGTTATGAGTGGGTTTAATATATTCCAATAAATTTATCGACTGCTTCCAACTGACACGTTGTCTACTGATTAAAGAGGAGATGCGTTCGAAAGTTGGAGATCTTGACGTTTTAGATAAAAAAATGTTTTAGTAGGGATCGAAACGTCGAGATCTCCAACTTTCGAACGCAGCTCCTCTTTACTCAATTTGCTACTGCGTAGATGACCATTTTCAAATGTTGTCTACTAATGAATACTTCCTGAAGGATGCCTCGCTATACAATCTTGGAAATCTTTGTGTACCGACCGGTCAGTATTCACAACAACTCATTTGGGACACACACTACAACAAGACTGCATGACACTTTGGAGTAATAGAAACTCTTGTTATCCTCCAAAATTATTTTTACTGGCCTTCACTTAAATATGATGTCAACAAGTACATTCGATCATGCATGGTTTATTTCATTGCTAAACCCCTGAATCAATGATAAGGACTATACATGCCTTTGTCAGTTCATATTCGACCATGGGAATCTATTTCTATGGACTACCTGACATGATATCCTACTACCAAACATCAAGATGACACGATATTAGTAGTAGTTAACAGATTGTCCAAGATGGATATTCTCATTCCATGTAGGAATACTACGACAACACAACATACTACTGAACTCTTCTTCGAACATGTTTGGAAACACTATGGCCTTCTGACGACAATCATTTCTAATATAGATTCCAAATTTGTCAGCATATTTTGGAAGACTCTCTTGAAACATCTCGACATGAGAATTTCTTTGTCAACATTTTTCCATTCTCAGATAGACAGGCATATAGAAGTTGTGAATCGCTTGGTAGTACAACTGCTTCACATGTACAACCACAAGAATTGTCATTGTTATAGCTAATTTTACCACACCTGGTAGATCATACCTTTATGGCCTTCCATGTCCCTATGCAGACTCTTTGGACCTAATGGAATTATATTATACTTTGATGTTCGAGGATTATCCCCAAAAATAATATGTTCATTAGAGGAAATTTAAACTCAAAATGGGCCTCCTAAGGAAAATAAAAAAATAAAATTTATTAATTTTGGAGGAAGAAAAGAAAAAAACTACTTTTTTTGTTTGTATTTTCGACATATCTCCCTGTATTTTTACTCAAATTTCGATTGGAAGAGATTGTTGGATGTAGAATTAAATTTTGCATCCAACGATTACCCACTGGATATAATTTTTATGGACCCCACTACCCCAAAAACAAGAAATACTTGAAAAAACGTGATGATGACATCCAACAAGCTCTCCTGATCATCATCACGCTTTTTCAGGTATTTCTTGTTTTTGGGGTAGAGAAGTCCATAAAAATTATGTCAAGTGTGTACTCGTTGGATGCATAATTTAATTCTGCATCCAACGATCTCTCCTGATTGAAATTTGAGTAAACCACAGGGAGATATGTCGAAAATATGAACAAAAAAAGTAGTTTTTTTATGATACATATCCCCAAATTTATATTAAAAAATTGTTTAAGACCTATATGGTATTTCAAATTTAAAGCAATTTCATTGGCTAACACATGATGACATGGAATTTGAATTTGGGTTAAAAGGCCCATTTTGAGTTGAAGTTTCCTCTAATGTATACCTATACATGACTTTTAAAGCCATACTCATGTGTATACATAGCTTTTGACCTCAAACCCGCGTACATCGGGATGTGTGCATAAAGACAAATATTTTTTGATTTTTCATCATATGAGTCCGAATATCTTGTCTCTTGGCCTTCCATATTCCTTGAGAATGCTCGAACTTGACCTTCCATTACCTCTTTGGAGTGTTATATATTGAGCCTCTTGGATACATTGAAGGAGGAGAAATTGAAGAGTAAGGAAACTATAGTCCATTGTTGCCTCATTTTGCTTATACTTGAGTCTGCATCCCTTTGTCCCTTTGGAGCACATAGTGTTATTCTAAATCTTGCCTTTGCTTTGTGAGATTGCTATGGAGAAATGAAGGATTGAAGTGGTGGAGGCCTAGGTGGAGGACTCGGTTTCTTCGGTTCGCAGAAGTGCCGACAGATTTTTCCACTATTTTATCTTTGTTTTATTAATATAAATATCTTTTCCTGTCCAATCCATGTGCATTTTAAATATGAATATTAAATCCATGGATGTATTTACTTGCTTATACATGATTGATAATATAATCTAGAGTAGCTCTAACACATCATTATATATCATGCTTGTTTTGTTTGCTGTTGCTGAGAGCGAATTTGGAATGAAAGTGCGATTGGAAAAGATCAACAGGGATCTACTTCAATCATTTGGAATAACTTTATGATTCTATATCCCTTAGTGTTAGATTATTTTACTGCTCTTACATATTGGAAAGGATTGATTTATGGTGTCATACTGTTTGTTGTGGTACCCCCAATCCATAGGAAGCTTCTCTCCATAACAGAATTGGCGACTCCACTGGGGAGGTTCCTAGTTGTTTTTTCTTTGGGTCCGATTGGGTATTACAATGTACTTGAATTGCTCTTTATTTCTCTATTTCTATGTCGGGTCTAGAGGTATATTTTCCTAGTAGTGTCCTATAAAAGTAAATTGACCTTGGCTTATCATTTTTCCCTCCTTTTCTTCCTGTACACAAGTATTTGCTTCACAGTCATGTATACACATGGTTTTCTATTGAATTCTCGTGTATGTATGCAGGTTTACATTGAATAGTCATGCATGCTTTTGTTTTGAGATTTATTTGGAGGATTGAGTGTTGATGGGTGAGTTTTGATGATTGCCGAGTCATCTTGGGTGTTGTTTATGTATGTATACGGCCTCTGTTTCTGACCAGAGACCCTTATTTATTTATTTTTAATTAGGTTTTGTTCTTGTCATTCATTTCTTCCTTTTTTTGTTTTGGGATTAGTGCATTAGATTTCTTTTATCTTTGTTCCTTGCTTGGCTTCTATCTATGAGCGGTTGCAGGGTCTGAGAGTGGTAGAGTCTTTTTGCTACTTTTACATCTTATTTATTCCAAAAAATACAAAAATATTTTGCTTTTACATACTTATGCATTTTTGCATTTTGCACTTGCATGGTACTTGCATTAGTTTTTCTTACTAAAATTATAGTCAGGTTTTCATTTAGGAATGATTGCATTTTCATTTGAAATAAAAAACTTGCATCTCATGTAGTGGCATACCCTGTTTTTCATTCGAAAAAGTTGCACTTGGCATTGTTTGTTAGGTGTGCACATTTATTTCACTGCTAAGTCATAATATCATGAGTTTCATGACCATTTCCCTTTGAGTAATCACAATCATTAAAATAAATGCTTAATTAAAATGAACTACACATTTTTCTTTGATAGGGTTCACCAACAATATTAGGATTTAGATTCTTGGAATAGTTCATTGTGATTTAATTCTCCAAGACTACTAAACAAAACAAGTAGGTGTCTGTCCAGGTGAGAGAGAGAAATACTTGGTATAACTAGTGTTTCTTAAGAAGCTCCTCTTACACAGGAGTTAAGCACGAGGCATCGTACACAATTGTGATTGGGATATCCCTTCGTCACTTTCTGTGAGCGCCGGATATATTTCCAGTATAGTATTCGTATCTAGGGGATTTTGAGGTACTGGTTGGTGCTTTCGATATTTGGTCTTTGCCACCCTAACCACATGGTCGATCTCACTTACGACTGTCCGTCTGAGCATTGGTTATATTGGGGTGGCCTTAGTTTCCTTACCTAGGTATCTCGGGGGGTACTTTCAGAGGTTATTCTATGAGATTCTTGGCCAGGTAGGGGTCAGACAGCACAGTCACTTTACATGTTGAAGCTGAGGACCACTATAATTTGTTACATACCTCCACTTGTAGTGTATGGGAGTTTCAAACCTCTCCTAGGTGAGACATACCTGCTGCATTTGGGAGCTCATTTATCCTCCCTTTCGCTTTCCCACATGTGGTTGTAGATTTTCTTATGAGTATGCTCTTTGTGCGCTAGTTGGATTTAGGTATCACCGTTACTTGAGTATATTTATGTTCCCTTGATTTTGGGTCCTTTTATGTTCGACATGCTTGATATCACTACTAGCATCCCATCACCCACACCAGGTCCTAGTGCAGACCATGGTGTTGGAATGGGGGGCACCACAGCACCTTACCTTGCTCATAGATTCGAGAATGGTCATATTCCATACTCTACTCCATTTGTGGAGGATTTTCACTCCCTTCACCCGGTCTCAACACTAGTGTTCAACTTCACAGGGGGGAGGGGGTAGTGGATACGTGAATGTTGGGTCAACACCTTACATTCCTTCTTATTTCCCATCGTCCATCGTACTGTTTCCTTTGAATACAATTTTCATGACCAATATTCCCTATCTCCTACAGTTTGGACTCTTTACTGATTGTTTCTAGTTGTTTTGGACTAATATTCCTCATCCTCTGTAAATATTTCTACAAACCCATTTGAAAATGTTTCAAATAAACCTTCTTCTTCATACTCTACTCAATCTCAAATAAACCCATTTGTTCCAACCTCATTTCAAATAATAAATGCATCCTCAAACCTTACTGAGAAAGCCAACCTCTATGAACACCCAGAATGCTCTATTCAGCATGATGAAAACAACATATGAAAGGCCCCTCATGATGTGAAATTTCCACCTATTATATGTAACATGATCCGATGTTATGATTTTCTTGACAGTTCGAAGGATCAATCTGAGAAATTCAATGATTTTCTAGCCTCTCAAAGATGCTCTTGGGATAAATCAGGTCTCGGGTAAAACAAAGCATATGCAGAAGAAGAAAGAATAAGAAAACATCTTAGGAATGAGGCCAAAGAAAGAATGAGATTTAAGAGGTTGAAGCAGAAGGAAATTATTCCATCCTCCAAACTAGCCACCATTCTTCCTTCATAAATCCATAGACCTTCCCTCCATGAAATAGATATCTTCTTGAATAGATACAAGGGTTACTCTCCTTTTGATCAAAGGGAGGAGTTTATGAAGAATATGACAAATTGGGAGTTATTTATACATGAGGACTCTAGAGAATTTAGAGCATCATACACTTTTGAGGAGAAAAATTAACTGGAAGCAAAATGGAAAGAACATATTAAAAACAAAAATGAATGGATCTCTTTCTATTAATGGTTTAAAGCCAAAAAATCAAAGCCATCTCCTCAAGAACCCCAAGAAATCACTGAAGCAATGAGTACTCTCCGGATTAATATAGTAGAAAGAGAAGAGAAACCCGAGAGTTATAAAAAATATACAGAAGAAGAAATGTGAGAAAATCCCATATGCATCCCATAATATCATAGATGGGAATTAGCCAAAAGAGGAGAAACTTTTTCAATCACCTATTTTCCTCCTTTAAAACCCATCCTGTTAATAAGAGAAGAAGACAAAGAAGATCCAGTAATTGTTTCTCCTTTCATTGAGACCAAGGGAGATAGAAACAAATCCACCAACAATTAAACTGGAATGGTGCAACCATGAAAGGCCTAGCTTTACAGATGCATAGTGGGAAAAAAATGATTGATTCTCATCTAGAATATCTTAACAATATGATCAAGATATATCATAAGGAAACTAAAGATAGTGTGCTTAAAGTAAACCAAGGTGGTCCAGATGCCGAGGAGCACGTCAAAGGACAATATTTTGATTGAATGAATTGAGTAGTGTTATGGCAGAAGAAAAATAAAATAAGCAAAGTAGGAAAGACACTACACAGACATAAAGAATACACACATACAAAACGAAAGAAATCAAACCAAACTTTGTTATTCTATTAATTCTTTATTATTTTATTGTATATTACAATAGTGTACATGATTATATAGAGTGTTGAGATGCTTGGGTGACTAACCGTTACGTTTAGTTACAAATAAGTTAGAATGGTTCAGAAGTTTAACCATTACAAACAAATGGAAGACAAAGAGACAATATGGCGTAGTCGTGTCGAGATGTTGGAGTGGACAATGCATTTCGAGATTCTAAACATGTCAAGGTTGTGTATGGTTCTGAACTTGTTGAAGTTGACGTTGAACCAGTCGAAGTTGACAAACATGCCAACTTTTGGGTGGATCATTATTCCTTCCTTAAGAAATAATGGTCCCCATTGTTTTCTCATTTAGATGAGGAAAATTGGTGGTGAGTTTAGTGAAGAGTTCCTTCATAATATGTAACCAGAGCTAATCTCCAATTCAGAATGAATGAGGAGTATGGTGCTTATCATGGCAGGCCTTATCTTTCACATTAGCTCATTGCGACATTTCATATGCTTGATTCTAGATATTGTAGATTTTGTCTTGATACTTCAATTCTTTTTCAACTTCTCATTGGTCAGAGTCGGTGTCATTGGACTGTGTCGATGAAATGATCAAGTCGATGGGCGTTGAGGGTTGAAATCCATAACAAATATCAAATGAAATATTTCCCTTAGAACTGTGTTCAGAACAATTATAATTGTGTTGTATGTATGGGAGACTTTCATCCCATGTCTGACTGTTACGGAGAGAAACTTCCTATGGCTTGGGGTTACCAAAATAGATAGTATCACACCAAAAATCAATCCTTTCCAATATGAAAGAGTAGTAAAATCATATAAAACTAAGGGATATAGAATCATACCTTATTCTAGACGGTTGAAGTAGATCCCAGTTGATCTTTTCCAGTCACACTTACATTCCAAATTCGCTCTCAACAACAACAAACAAAGAAAGCATGATATATAATGATGTGTTAGAACTACTCTAGCATATATAATCAATCATGTATAAGCAGTAAATAAATCCATGGATTCAATATTCATATTTGAAATGCACATGTATTGGACATGAAAAGATATTTCTACTAATAAAATAGAGATACAATAGTGAAAAACTATGTTGGTACTTCTGCGAATTGGAGAAACTGAGTCCTCCACCTGGGCCTCCACCGCTTCAATCCTCCATATCTTGATAGAAATATCACAAAGCAAATGAAAGAATGGGACAAAGGGATGCAGAATCAAGTATAAGAAAAATGAGGCAATAATCGACTATAGTTTCCTTACTCTTCAATTTCTCCTCCTTCAATGTATCCAAGAGGCTCAATATATGTCACTCTAAAGAGATAATGGAGGGTCGAGTCCGATCATTCTCAAGGCATATGGAAGGCCAAGAGACAAGATATTCAGACTCATATGAGGAAAAATCCAATTTTTTTTGTCTTTATGCACACATCCGATGTACGCGATTTTGAGGTCAAAAGATGCGTATACACACAAGTATGGCTTTAAAAGTCATGTATAGGTATAAATAGGTGATTTTTTGGGATAATGTTGGAACATAAAAGTATAATATAAGTACATGGGGTACAAATAGTCTGCATAGGGACATGGAAGGCCATAAAGGTGTGATCTACCAGGTGTGGTAAAATCAACTATAACAGATTCCCCCTAATGTGTGAGGTCAGAGGGGTAACATGATGGCTGAAATACATTATACAATCCATCCTATAAGTGTAATAATGAATACCCAGTTGGAAGAACCAACAACTCATTAGTATAATACAATGATCAATCTCTGCATGTGACTGCAAATACATATAGTAGTCTCGGATACATAAGAGTACACTGGCCATGAATAGGCATGATATACAAAATGTTATGTGTGGTCATCACCACGTACAATATACAATGAATCAAGATATACATAATGGATGAAGATATATGATATACATTGGAATTTGATCATGAGAGCTGAAATCTCATGAATACTGGCACGATCAAGAAGGAAACATATATGGAATGCCACCAAGCTAGTAGGTCTTCTACATAAACCGCTACGAGTACATGTCCTACTATGTGAATAGATGTGTCAAGGTAGAACATAGTAGTCCATCGTCTAATTACCGATCATTGATGTATATCATTAACTGACGCGAGATAACCCACTGATAATGAAAATGAGAATCAGGGTACAGAGTGCAATCTAATAAGTGTGAATATATGTGTTGAGCTCAAACACTTGGAAGAATCCATTGATCAGAGGAAATTAATGTATTCCAAAAAAAATTTGATGGCGAGAGAACCTACCACTAATGATAGTAAATCTCAAGGAAATCAAAGGACTATAGACTCTTATTCTAGAATAAATGATATGAAGTCGATGGAATGGAAACTATTGGAAGGAGGGAATTAAGGCATCCCCCATCAACTAGCATGAGGTACTCAGCAATGTTGTATAATGTGGAAGAACTCAAAGAATATGCACAAACCAGTAACAGTATTAGGAATGGCTGACATGCAAAGTCAATATATCTGAGGAATGGCCAACTCATGCTTCAAATTCCTTCAAACAAGGTCATAAGGAAAGTGGTGACTGAAGTTAGGCATCATGGAATCGATATGCAAATTGGGACATCTTTGTGACACAAGAGGCATTAACAGAAACTCCATGGGGACTGGAAGCATAACTAGTCGGTGGAGATAAACTCAGAGTAACAAGTATAGCTCCTAAAGTCAAACTAATAACCCAACCAACAGATGTTATTTACAGTGATTTCTTCGAAGGAAACATGACTCGACTGCTGCCAAAGATAATATCATTTCCCATCGGGATTTTTATATTTATATATATATATTTTACTTTTTCAGATATTTTGAAAAGATTGAAAAGGAATAAAAGTGCTTTATGGTACATATCTAGGAGGAGACGAGTGTCAATGGAAATAAAACTAGTTCCAAGTAGTGGAACATACCTATGCTCAATGTAGGGAAACATGTGCAGGATAACGACACTCGAGGGAAGGTCTCCTCCCGGTAAAGGGGTGATTAAGCTGCAAAGGATATGTAAAAGGCTTTGTTTGGCTAGAAATGAGACAAGATCATGCTACATGGCTTGTAAATTTGAAGTAGGGAGCCAACATAAAGCTTAATAAGGAAAACAAAACTCATGAAATGCAATTACAACTTGATATATACAAGGGAGTCCCTATGGGGAAAATCCAACATAAATTTCAAGAGGAGTATGAAGCTCTTGCTGAAGGTCATGGAAGGACTAAAAAGGGACTCCCCAAACCTAAAGGAGAAATCTCAGCATGGGAACCAAATGCAAATGAGATCTAATTAGGGATCCCATGTATAGGAAAGCTCTACCACTCACATAATGTCACTTCTAGTAGCAGTATGAAGTTTCTATGGCATCACAAAGTGGGTTCATACCTAATTTCAAGATGAAATGGTCATAAGGAAATGCGTAAATGAAATTGGATGTGAAATCCTAACCTATATGCCAGCTTTACATTATACCTATCATGGGCATGAATGGGTCAAATCCTCAGCGAGAGTGTACAAAAAATGGATCCTAAGTTCACCACATTGGTTGGAAAAACTCTAGTGATTGAAAAGAGAATGACATGATGGACAAGGAATGTATAAATTGTTATGGACATGTGATGATTTTCTGAGCAGAGGGTGAGAGGATAAATATGGATACTTTAATGCAGTCTGAGATGCTAGATGTATTCAACCATCTAGAGTAACCATTCTGATAAGAGGTTCTAGAGTTTGAAGTTTGTTATCTATTCATTGATACTAGAAATACCAATATTTTGAAAGGTTTATTTCTTCGTAGGTGACTCCACTGTTTTCAACATTAGTGATACTAGTTGTGATGTTGTATTTAGGGAAAGTTGTTTTAATTTAGGATGGGATGTGTTTGAGAGCATGAAAGAGGTCTATAGGATGACAGAGAGAAAATCTGATTCATCTACCATATTTATCCCTTGAACTCCTACAAGCATTTTCCAAGCATCTTTAAGATGCAAATCCGTTAATCCTAATGGGTAATTAGGGATCATTGTGCCATAATATGTACCTGACGGCAAATTACCCGTGATGGTTTCTATTCTTGCTTGATTATATGAGAGATGTCTGGTATCAAATAAATCAACTATACATGGGGTAATTAATCATCTATGAAAAAAGAGTTCCAAACCATTTCTAATTCCTCTAAAATGGATATAACTATATTTTTTACTTCTAACAAATTCAACAAACTTCGATA
Organism: Pseudotsuga menziesii; assembly: GCA_001517045.1. Taxonomy (NCBI): domain Eukaryota; kingdom Viridiplantae; phylum Streptophyta; class Pinopsida; order Pinales; family Pinaceae; genus Pseudotsuga; species Pseudotsuga menziesii. Next base: position 384,836 of record LPNX011001795.1, on the reverse strand, counting down.
ATTCAACATAAGTTAACATATTGATGGCTAATATTTGGGTAGTACCTCCTAATATTTTAATCTTGATTTCTACTTCTTTGAACAAAGGTTTCCTTTTAAATCGAAATGACACATCCTTAAGAGGATTCCATTCAGGCCTAGTAGACCAATCAAGACTAGTAGAAGATTCATTATCAAATATTTCAGACTCTGAAATTCTATTACTTAATTTTGTAACTCTACATGTCTCAATATAAGATAATGATCTTAAAATCAGATAAATTGTTATTTAACCAAGCTCTCATAACCTCCCCTTATTAAATTAAATTTTAACATTGTAATTAAAACTATGGATTTTTGTGTATACCGCTCAACTTTTTCAATCAATCAGAGTTTCAATATCATCTTTTAAATTAACTGTTCTTATTTGATTGGGTTGTTTTTGGCCTCCTCTTTTTAAATTAAATTTTAACATTATAATTAAAACTATGGATTTTTGTGTATAATTTTTTCAATCAATGAGAGTTTCAATATCATATTTTTAATTAATTGTTCTTATTTGATTGGGTTGTTTTTAACCTCCTCTTCCTAAATTAAACTTTAACAATGCAATTAAAACTATGTATTTTTGTGTATACAACTCAACTCTTTTAATCAATTGGAGTTTCAATACCATCATTTTAATTGTTTATTCTGAAAGACATTGCACAATTTGAAAATAAGATAAATGTAAAATAATATAATGATAATCATTATAATTAAAAAATATGGAAAAAAAACTATATAAAAAAACTACAATTTTTTAAAATGTTTAAATTCTTTTAACATTGTATCCTCAAAAGTTTGATCCTTCTTTATTTTTAATTTATTTCCATTTACTTCATATATATGGTCGTGTTAATCTATTTGATATTAGTGATAATTGAAGTTATGATAAAACTATCAGAGCAATCATTTGGGTTAGATCTTAGCTTGGGAATGCGCATGGTTGATCAATATAGTGGATTGCAAGCATCAATGAGGGTGAAAATTCACATGAGACCCATGTTGAAATTACTCAAATAACTAAGAGTAGGGGGGGTGAATCAGTTATTTCTAAATATTAAACAATTTTTCAATTTTTGAACCATTATTATTGATTACAGATTTATAGTTATGATAAAGCTGCAAGTATAATAGAAGAGATGATGATTATCAATCACACACACATGATAGAGACAGACAAAAATTCATTTTTATTTGATCACCTACTCAAATGAAGCCACAACCTCTGTTTTACAAAATCCTTCTTGTGGAGAGGACCAACCCTCATGTTTTTCTAGCACCCACTAAAATAGCATTCTCCAGCTACAACTAAGTGAAAGCACCAACTTCCACTTGTACAAAGAAGACACCACGTTTTTTCTAGCACCACCCTACCACCATTGTCTCTCATATTTAAACATGTTCAATACAATATGTAGAAAAATAGATATAACAATGAATACCAACTATGTTATGATCTACTTCTGTATTTTCTTATGCACCTTGGTTCCCCTCATTGTCTCTGTTCTCAATATTATTGAAAGAACTTAGAGCCCTCTGTCATTCTGCAATCCCCACTTTGACGCTCATCCATGCACTAGCTCTCTGTCTACAGAGAGCACCCACTTCTCTTCTTATCTCCCACCCTTTTATAAATGTCAATTTGCAACTCCTTTATTTGATTGTGTGCTTGATAGTCCATTTCCATAACTGATCAAACCGTTCGATGCCTTATGACATATAAGGAGTCTAATCAATGAGTAATCACGAGTTTCTACAACGCATCATCGTCATCTGGCTTCTTCTGCAATTTCCTTTTTCTGCAACTTGACTTCTTTCACACTTTTTCTTTTTTCGTAAATCAAAGTTTTTGTAGTCTTGGTTCCATAGTTCTAGTTTCGCAGTACTGGTTCTCCACCAATCATTCCACACCATTGATCTTCTTCAAGCTCTCTGTGATCATTGATCTGAGAAGAAAATCGGATACCAGATATGTGATTTTTGCAAATATCATTCCATGATTTCCTCTTTCTGCCTTATGCAGATCCTTTTTCGCATGACTTCTTCCGCACCATCGATTTCATGCGGCCTCTCTATTGACCATTTATCTGAAATAAAACACATACTTTCACACATCCTTTTCTGCAAATTCAATCCACGTCATTGATTTCTTGTGCACCATTTCTCGATCATTGATATTAGACCTGGTACAGGTTGTGGATCCAAGATTTTAAAAGTTTGTTTAAACAACTTCAACAATTTCTGCTTTCTGGCTTACTCCTACAAAACTCCTTTCGCGTCGTCGATTTCTTATGCACTCTTTCCCAACCTCGATCTTAGATCCAGTGTGGGTTGTGGATCTTAGGTTTTCAAAGTTTGTTTAAACGACTTCAATAATTTCCACTTTCTGCCTTCCTCCTACAAAACTCCCTTCGCACCGTCGATTTCTTGTGCGGGTTCACTACTGGCCGCCAGATCTGTTCATCAAATTATCTTTCAAACTTTGTGTATTTTCTCTCAACCGTTGATTTATTTTTTGGGTTCATACCTGACTGTTGGATCTTTCCATCACAATAATTTTACATCCAGCCTCTATGTTAACTCACCTCCTATTTCAAGGAGTTAAATGATTGATAACCCTTGGATCTTGGTCCACACATCTATGGCAGAATCCAAATGTTATAGAGCATATCACATTAAAAGTTTTCTCCCAACCTGATTGTTAACTCACCTACTATTTAAATCCTCAAAATCATTGAGGACCATCAGATCTAGATCGACGGTGGACTTCAAATACCATAAGGTGGACTTCATAAAAATTTTGTGCACATCAGAATTTTATTAATCCATGCTAGTTCTCCCAGCAAAATAACTGTCAACCATTGATTTTCTTCCATGACCACCCTCGTTCATTGATCATGATCTTCTTGTCTATTAGTTTCTGATCTCGCAACTCAACGCCTTTTTTTATCCTTCTCGCTCTTTCAACCAACAAAATTTCTTCTAGCCGTTGATCTTCACATCTTTAGATCTCCACCACATGCTCCACATTTGTTTGATTCCTCTACTTATATGGATCATATGCTTAGAAATATTTTTCCATCAATGAAAACTATATCACACTCTGATTTGTTTCCATATGATAAAAAAACCTCCAACAATCTCCCCCTCTGGCATTGATGGCAACATTCAAATTCTAGATGCATGTTGTACTAGTAATCATCAATCTATTTATCATCTGTAACAAATAAATTCTCCCCCTTTGACATCAATTTCAAAAAATACTTTATAGTACAGATCTGCCTATCAAGGTGAACAAGTTATTTGGAATAAGATATGATACCTAACTTTTGGCGTAGGTACTCTGACTGTGTCCTTGGTAAGGGTTTAGTGAATATATCAGCAATTTGTTCCATAGAAGGAATAAAATTCAATTGAACCACTATGTTTGTTACCTAATCCCTTAATAAGTGATACTTAATAGGTATGTGCTTAGTATTGGAATGAAGGACTGGATTTTTGGACATACTAATTGCGTTAGTATTATCACAATAGAGAGGAATGCGATGAACATATTTTACCTCCAGGTATTCTAGTGTCTGAATCATCCAGAGAATTTTTGTACATCAAGTGGCAGCAACAATGTATTCAGCTTCTGTAGTGGGTAAAGATATTGAGCCTTCATTCTTACTCAACCATGCAACTAAAGAATCACCTAAGAAGAATGCACCTCCACTTCTACTCTTTCTTTCATCCAAACAATTTTCCCAATTAGCATCTGAATATGCAGTTAAGTGAAGATTCTTATTTCTAGGATACCAGAGATGATAAGTAATTGTACCCTTCAAATATTTAAATATCCTTTTAATAGCCATCAAATGACTTTGCTTAGGAGCAGACTGAAATCTACTTATCATTCCAACAACTTGCATTATATCAAGACGAGATGATGTGATGTATAAGAGACTTCCTATCATTGACCGATATGTTCTTTGATCAACATCAGGTGAGGGATCATCATTTATAAGTTTACAACCAACAAACATAGGTGTACTGACAAGTGATGAATCTTCCATCTGAAATTTCTTCAATATCTCCTTCACATACTTCTCTTGGGAGAGAAATAAGCCTTCCATACTATGGATAATGCAAAGACCAAGAAACAATGACAATTATCCTATGATTGAAATCTCAAACTCAGATTGCATAGCATTATCAAACCAATGAATAGAAGAATCATCAGTGCATCCAAAAATCATGTCATCCACATACACCAAAACAAAGTCTAACAGATTATCACCTTCATATTTGATATACAAGTTACTGTCAACCGTACCTTTCTTGAAACCTTTGTCTTGTAGATTTTTATCCAGTCTACAATACCATGCTCTTTGTGCTTGTTTCAATCCATCTAGAGCCTTCTTTAGTTTGCAAACATTGTCAGGATTGTCTGTCAGTTGGAACCCTTCAGGTTGCTCTATATAGACTTATTATTCTAGATATCCATTTAGAAAAGCTGACTTAACATCCTTCTGATATGATTTGAAGTTTTTATGAGTGGCATAGGAAAGAAACATTCTGATAGATTCCAATCTTTCTACTGGTGCAAAATTTTCATCAAAATATTGTCCCTCAACTTGGGAATACCCCTTACAAACCAATTGAGCTTTATTCCTCACAATTTGTCCTTGTTCATTCATCTTGTTTTTAAACACCCACTTAGAGCCTATTACATTTTTATATGCAGGTCTAGGAACCAACTTCGAAGTGTTATTTTTCTCAATCTGATCAATCTCTTCATTCATGGATTTAACCCAATATTCATCCTCACTGGCCTCTTAAAAATTCTTAGGTTCCATCATAGATAGGAAAGCAATCTGAGATTGTTCTGAAGATTTGATCAACTTTCTTCTTATCTGCACTCCTTTATTCATGTCACGAATTATCTGACTTCCAAGATGATTCTTCTGAATGATTCTGGAAAGTGATTTTGTTTCTGTCTAATATCTTGAATCTTTCTGAGTGTTTTCACTTTCATCATCTGACTCTGAATCTTCTTTTTTATTATTCTTGGATTCGTTCTTCCTTAAATTCAGCTATATCTTATGTATCCAGTTCAACACTTCTTATTTGAATATCTTTTATAGGGATTCCTTCATCGATTTTAATGTCAATATAATCAACCAATTTATGCAGCCTCTTATTATAACAAGTGTACCCTTTACTATTTGTAGCATATCCTAAGAAGATACCTTCATCATCCATGTCATCATATTTCCAAAGATGTTCATCATTATTTTTAATATAACATTACTTCCAAAGACTTTAAAGTGTGTGATAGAAGCAGGTATTCCAAATCATAGTTCATAAGGAGTCTTATCATTGTTCAGCCTTAGGTGATCTTTGTTAAGAATATGAACAACTGTGTGAATTTCCTCTATCCAGCATGTCTAAGAAATATTCCTTTCATTCATCATTGGTCTTTCCATCTATTGTACTAACCTATTATGTATCTCAACTACTCCATTCTGCTGTGGGGTCCCTGGAATAATGTATTCTCTTTTAATTCCATGTTTATCACAAAAAATATTTGAATTCTTCTGAACAGAACTCTCCTAATCTATCATATCTTACTGCCTTTAGTCTTTTTCCTGTTTGATTCTCAGTCAGAGCCTTAAAATTTTTGAACTTTTCAAGTGCTTCATATTTTTCTTTCAGAAAAGCAACCCATGTAAGTCTAAAATAATCATCAATGACCAACATAAAATATCTTTCTCCTCTTGTGCCTTCCTTTCTTGATGGTCCACACAAATCCATATGTACTAACTGAAGTGGTATGTCTGTTGATGTGAAGTTATTGGATTTAAACTATGTGCGAGTCAATTTTCCCATTTGAAAAGGTTTACAAACAGATTCATATGGATTTGATATCTTTGGAAGATCTTTTACTACCCCATTGTTCACAAGTTTGATTATATGATCAAAGTTTAAATGTCCAATTCTCCTATGCCAAATCCAGCTTTCATCATACTTTCTTAGATGAAATTCTTCTTTTTCTTCTTTCAATACATAGACATTATTTTCAGTTCTTATACCTTTTGCAACCAACTTTCCTAAGGGTATAGACTTTATCTTGCAATATTTAGAAGTGAACATAACTTCACATCCTTTGTCACAAACCTGACTGACACTAAGAACATTATGTTTTATTCCATCTACAAACAATACATCTTGGGATTTCCTTTTTCCTTTACTCAACTTGACCATTCCTTTTCCTTTGATTTTCCCTGGAGCATCATTTTCGAAATTTACATTTTCTGATTTATTCTCACTTAGAGACGGAAATTTACTTTTATCACCAGTCATGTGTTTGGAACATCCACTTTCAATATACAAGGGGCCTTTTTTCTTTTGAACAGAAAGGACTAGGACACATTTGTTATTTTCTTTCTTCTTCTGAGCTTTATCACTTTCAATAGAGTAATTCATTCTTGGATCTGTTGTGTAATCCTTCAGATGACAGTTTGAAACCTTCTGTCCAAAGTTATGACAAACATAACATTCTGGCTCATTGTACACTGGATCAAAAGAATTGTTGTTCCTATCATGAGTTATTCTCTTAGTTGTGAACTGAGTTGTATGTTTTTCTTTCTTTCTTGCTAGCTATCTTGTTCTATGTCACAACAATTGAATGTTCTTTGATTGCATATTTATAAAATTAAATGCAGAGTTTGCAGCTTTGTGACCAAAATTAGAGAAACAATAACAGTATCCATGCAAGAAATTTTAGTACCTGAATTGTGGAGGTCTTCCCTTTTGTTGAGTATGTTTCTGATCAATCCTTGGTTGATAATTGTGATCTGAATTTCTGATTCTGATACTTGCTTCATTTCCCTTTGTTTGCATAATCACTCGCATTCTGACTAATTGCTGCATGAACCTTCTTCATAGACAAGACCTATTTTTAACCATGAGGACCTTTTCTTGTTGAGAATGTTATTCAATTCCTCTGAGATTTTGATACTTAATAGATTCTGGTGGTACAGAGCTTGAAAATTCTCCAAATATTTCCTAGCTAACACTACTTCTACTTCCAAAGATTCACATCTCTTTTTCCCTTCTGTTAATTGTTGTTTAAGAAGATATTCTATTTTCTTTGCCTCTTCTAGTTCCAATTTTAATAGGGCAATATCTTCACTTGGTTATTTGCCATTCTTTTCATACTACGCCAATAAATGTTTTTGTTTTTATTATTATTTAATCTGAGTCTGTCAATCTCCTCCAGAGAACTGATTAATTAACCTTCCATATCAACCATGGATTCTTCCTCATTCAGGTCGCTTTCTGTATATTCATTTCCAATATCGCCTATGGCCATAAGCATAAAGTTATTCACTTCACCAGATGAATCACTGCCTATCTCTTCTGAAGAATCAACATTATTTGCACACAAGATTTTCTTTTTGTGTTTAGTCTCTTTATTGTATTTATTTAAGGTATAATTTTCATCATCATTACAAGTCTGCCTTTTGTTCTTGTGGGGAAATTTAGATGCAAAATGACCTATTTTACCACACTTAAAACATTTAACGGACATCTTTCCTTTTTATTTTACTTAACCTTTATTCAGCCTCCTTACAAATTTTTCCTTAGACACATCCATTTTAGAATCAATGTTCTTATCTTCTTTAAATGAAGCTTCTCTAGTGGTGGATTTTTCTTTACCAATCCTCATTTCATAGGTTGTCGGAATACCTAGGAGTTGGTCAATAGGTGGAGTTTTGAGATCACTCAATTCTTCTATTGTTGATACTTTGGGATTAAATATTTCAGGCAGAGATCTTAAAATTTTCTGAACTAAGAACGATTCATTAGACTTTTCACCAAGACCCTTCATAGCATTCACAATCTCTTCTATTCTTAGGAAATATTTAATGAATGTCTCATCCTCTTTCATCTTTATCTGTTCAAATTTTAGTCTATATGTTTGTAGTTTGGCATCATTTACTTTTTCATTTCCTTCATAACTATTTACAAGCTTATCCCACATCTCTTTCACATATTTAAGATGAATTACTTTAACAAACTCATCCTCTGCAAGACCACTTAGAATAGCGTTCATTGCCTTTGTATTAAAACTAAATTCCAGCTTATCATCTTTGGACGCTAGTAAAACTAGCTCTACATAGACTATCTCTACTACATCTCAAACATCAGCTCCCAAGGACATTATATAGGTTCTCATTCTAACCTTCCAAAAGGAAAAAATTGTTCCATCAAATAGAGGAACCTTTTTCGATAAAGTCCCTTCATAAGTCGTCATGTTTAAGCTTACAGATCTACCTTTAAACAAAATGAACCCGCTCTGATACCAATTTTTGAAATTAATCAAATAACTGAGAGGGGGGGGGGGTGAATCAGTTATTTCTAAATCTTAAACCATTTTTCAATATTTAAACCATTATTACTGATTACATATTTATAGATATAATAATATTGCAAGTATAACAGAAGAGATGATTATTATCAATCACACACACATGATAGAGATAGACAAATATTGATTTTTATTTGAGCACCTACTCAAATGAGGTTGCAACCTTTGTTTCACAAAATCCTTGTTTTGGAGAGCACCAACCCTCATGTTTTTACAACACCCACTAAAATAACATTCTCCGGCTACAACTGAGTGAAAGCACCAACTTCCACTTGTACAGGCTTAAACTTGTATAGAGAAGACAACATCTTTTCCCTAGCGCCACCCTACCACCCTTGTTTCTCAAATTTAAACATGTTCAATACAATATGTAGAAAAAATATGTAACAATGCATACCAACTCTGTTATGATCTACTTATGTATTTTCTTATGAACCTTAGTTCCCCTCATTATCTCAGTTTTGTATATTATTGAAATAACTCAAATTCCTCTGTCATTTTGCAATCCCCACTTTGACGATGATCCATGCACTAGCTCTCTGTCTGCAGAGAGCACCCACTTGTCTTCTTACCTCCCATCCTTTTATAAATGTCAATCTATAACTCCTTTTCCTATTCGTGCGCCTGATGGTCCATTTCCATAAGTGATCAAAACGTTCGATGCCTTATAACATACAAGGAGTCCAATCGTTGAGTAATCATGAGTTTCTGCAACACATCTTCGCCATTTGGCTTCTTCCTCTATTGTCATTTTCTGCAACTCAGCTTCTTTTGTACTTTTTCTTTTTCTGCAAATCAAAGTTTTTGTAGTCCTGGTTCCGTAGTTTTGGTTCCAAAGTATTGTTTCTACACCAATCATTCTGCACCATTGATCTTCTTCAAGATCTCTGTGACTGTTGATTTGAGAATAAAATTAGATATCATATATGTGATTTTTCCAGATATCATTCCACTATTTCTGCTTTTTTCCTTCTACACATCCTTTTCCGCATGACTTCTTCTGCACCGTTGATTTCATGTGGCCTCTCTACTGACCGTTGATCTGAAATCAAACACCTACTTCCACACATCCTTTTCTGCAAATTCAATTCATGTCGTCTATTTATTGTGCAACATTTCTTGATCTTCTATCTTAGATTTGGTGTTGGTTGCAGATCCTAGACTTTCAAAGTTTGTTTAAACAACTTCAACAATTTCCTCTTTTCTCCTTCTGCCTACAAAAATCCTTCTACGTCGTCAATTTATTGTGCAACCTTTCCCGACTGTAGATCTTAGATCTGGTGTGGGTTTTGGATCTCAAGTTTTCAAAGTTTGTTTAAACAACTTCAACAATTTTCCACTTTCTGTCTTCCACTTGATAAACTCCTTCCACACCATCGATTTCATGTGCAGGTTCAATCATGATTGTCGGGTCTGTTCATCATATTATCTTTCAAACTTTGTGGATTTTCTCTCAAGCATTGATTTTTTTTGTAGGTTTATACCTGACCATCATATATGCCCATCACATTAATTTCATGTCCAACCTCTGTGTCAACCCACCTCCTATTTCAACGAGTGAAATGATTGATAACCCTTGGATCTGGGTCCACACATATCTACGGTGGAATCCAAATGTTATAGAGAATATTACATTAAATTTTTTCTCCCAACCTAATTTTTAACTCAACTACTAGTTGAATCCGTGAAATCCTTGAGGACCGTCAGATCTAGATAGACAGTGGACTTCAAATACCATAAGGTGGACTTCATAAAATTTTTGCACACATTAGAATTTTATTAATCCGCACTAGTTCTCCCAGCGAAATCAATGTCGACCATTGATCTGCTTCCACAATCACCCTCATCCATTGATCATGATCTTCTTGGAGATTTGTTTTCCATATCACAACTCAACACCTTTTTTTATCCTCCTCACTCTTCCAACCAATGGAATTTCTTCTTTCCGTTGATCTTCACATCTTCAGATCTCCACCATAGGCTCCACATTCGTTTAAGTCCTCTGCTTATATGGATCATATGCTTAGAACTATGTTTCCATCAATGGCAACTATATCACACTCTGATCTATTTCCATATGATCACAAAACCTTCAACAACCCATTCATATGATGAAATAGGGTATCGCTATATATTTGGCTTTTTTATATATTTATCTATTTCATGTTTTTGGTGAAATTTGAGTGGATTAAAAAGATTAATTTGAGTGTAGCAAGTGTATATGTTAGATTTATTTTGTGGTTATAATAATTTGTTATGTTTAAATGTATCTTGATCAATATTTAAATGGGCTTAGTTAAATGGTTAACTGGAATTCTTAGTTAAGTTTTAAATTCTTATTTGTTTAATTTTGATATTTTAAATTTATTTTTAAGTCTAATCAGCTTCAAAACTGACCAGTGGCCTATCCACTTTGGCTATATTAATTAGAGACATTTATACATATTTTAAACCATATTCATTATTTATTTTCATTTACGTTAATGTGGATTCACTATTAATTTTAACGCATGTTTCACCATTGTTGGGTTAATCTCGATTCTTTAACATATTTTACAAGCCACTTTTGTTTTTGGCTAAGGGAGGAGGCGTGGTTGTGATATATTGAGCCTATCATGGGTGGAGTATTCACTCTTAGTTTTTGGGAAGATTCTTACAATAAATGCTTCTAGCTCAAATAGACATTCAACTATGAAAAAAATCTTGTGCTTAAAAAGAAATTAAGAGAGACATTAATATCATCAACATTAGTTAGTGTACCTTCATTGGGATGTTTATTCTTACTTCATAATAATTGTATGTTTTCTTTGTTCTAGAGCTAATAAATAAACACACATACTTGTACAACACTAAATATGGTGATTGAATTTGGTTTTATAGCCTAGAAATGCATAACCATGGATTAACATACCTTGTTTTATAGAAAATAACTTGTCACACACATGCGGGACACTAAACATGCTAATTGAGTTGGGTTTAATGCCCAAAAATTTGGATCTACCTACCTTGTTCTAGAGACAATAAATTAACACACACATGTAGAATAATAATCTTGGTGATTGAGTTGTGGGGAGAATGATCTACCACTCACCATATGATTTTACCTCCTACTCACCATAATTTTACCACTATAGTTTTACCATAGATCAACTTTTTATTGGGATTGAATTATCATTTTAAGATCCATGATTTTGACATGGAGATCCAAATCCTCTCCTTTGTCACTTTCAAACAAGGTTGACTTGGTTCCTTTGTCTCCTCCTCGGATGCTATGGCGCGCTCCTCCTCATGGGTAGATCGCTCCACATTATGAATTTGTGTCCTTGTCAAACCTATGATTTCTCCTTCAATGGTATTTGTCATGAGGTTAGGAATTTTTCATGGCATGGGTCTCATCTAAAATAGATGGGGGAATTTTTCTCATCTACAACTCTCTATTTGTGCTTGGCCATTTCTCAGCATGGGGGTTCGCA